>JALGBA010000158.1:1272500-1337500 GCA_023970755.1 Azemiops feae
AAGCCTGCCAAATTAAAAGGAATTGAAACTCCCCTTCTTTCCTACCCAAGATAGCCCTTTAGTTTTGGCCATTAGCCACATTTGAATAAAGCTGAATATAGACTATAATAGGACTTCTTCAAGGGTGACCTTCTTAGGAGAGGACTGTCAATCTTGAATCGGTTGCAGGGGGTGTGTAGTTTATGCTTGCATACATGCATGCAAACTCACATGTATGCAATGGAGACTATATATATATGGGTTTGGGGTTTTTTTTTTGCAACAACACCTGCAAGAAAATCTTTCAATAAATCACCATTCATTTAAGAAGTCTGCTCCTTCATGCAGCTTTCTAGCCTGTTAGGAACTCAACCAAGCCTCATTCATTTTCTTTTAGTTTACTCACATGATATACAACTGTCCTTAGTTTCTGACACCCAGTCAATCTTTATCAGGCCATTTTGAAAGCCACCTTTTATATTTTCAAAAGAATGATGTACTTGTCTAAATCATAAAGTTCCCCAAGCATGCTGATACATCCCTCTTATTTTTCAGTAGCATGAAACCGTCTCCATTTCTGTCTCTACTAGGGCACTGTGCAATTAGAGATTATGATGATAATAAATAATAACAGAATTTGCAGCGTGGACCCATGAAAGAGGGCTATCACTGTACATCTGACTTGGAGCAATACTGGATCATTGTTTTCTGTTTGAGTTGAAGAGTGCTCTAGGTCATAAGCTGACCAGTTCATGTCTCCTACTATTAGTGGAAGATGAACAGACAAATTGTTGGAATATGTAAGGTCTCTTCTTGAGCAAAGGAAGTGCTTTATTAGACTTCTGAGTATGAATGAGAGAATGTGAATATAGCGAATACGAATTTTGGTCAAAGTTAAAAAAAGAAGTACTGTATATCCTATGTAATAAAAGAGAGAGAGAGAGAGAGATGCACACACACACAAACACACACACACACACACACACAGAATATCTCATCACTCCCACCCACGTCCAGAAGGAAGGTGCAAAGAATAAAAATACATAAAGATAGTCTGAAGCAAAGAAAGAATAACTAGATTTGAGCATGGATATTTTCTTTCTTGGAGAGTTCAGGAATGTGGAGATATGGAACATGGATTGACTGCTTTGCAGCAATACTATTTTCTCTTATCCAGCTGATCTTAAGTTATATGTTCATAAATCTGTCCAGTATTAATAGAAAGGGTGTCTGTCTCTGGTGCTTTTTCCTTTCAAAAGGAGGAAGTGTTGCCTCTGAAATGTCTCCCCACTAAAGCAAGGTACAACAACACTAAACAACAGTGGTTTATTTTCTGAATATTTTTAGAAACAATCCTTTATCAATTGAAATGATCTCTTATCATGTTATAGTGTTTTTGGAGACCTCCCTGTTCTTTTCTCTCTCTCTCTCTCTCTCTGTGTGTGTGTGTTAGATTTAGAGAATGGGATTCTGAAAGGGCTTTCTCTCTATTTTGGTTCTGGAAACTGCAACCACAGATAAAAGGTCACGGACTGTTTCCTAGGAGTCAGGAGATATTCTTATATATTGTCTCACCTAACTAATCTGATTCCTAAGGGATCATTTTTCAAATGTTCTTTCTGGAAGAAGAGACCTTAATTAAATCTCTGTGTTTCACCAAATACATTGGTATTATTCCTAAGCACACCCTGAAAGGTGATACCTAGCTGATTTTGCTTATCAGTAACCCTCTGGACATACATTAATTCTTCTGTCTGCTTTAGAAGGGCAATATTCCCATCTGCCTTTTTTAAAAATAGATATCTCAAAATCTATTATTAGAGACCTTCGTAACTGTTTACATTTGCAACATCTTGTAACATACGGCAGCTTTCTATGCATCTTCCTGTAATTTACATAAATGCTTGTGTAAATTATCAGGAACCCTTTTAAAAAAATGCAAACCACCCGGCTTTTATTCTCTGATATGTATGTATATACTATATGTGTGTATGTACAGTAAGTATATTCCTCTGTTCAGGCTTTTCAAATGCAAATTCCTTCAAAGTAAGCTCGGTTTTTGAATGTGGTTACTACTATTTGCATACAATTTTCAATAGCATACCTTTCTGTCAGATGTGTGTTGCTGGGAATTCATGGATGTCTGATCTGGGAAAAATTGTCAATAATGGATTTCACACTGCTTCCTCTAAGTCTTGGTGGGTTAGGACCACCCAAATTATCTTCCAGAAGAAACTAGACTGGACTTTTTTTTTCCTTACCCCCCTCCCCCAGATTCCTTAATACACATTTTGCCAGCCTCAGTCCACATAACTAGATGATATCCAAATAAGGATGTTTGACGAATTAGAATAGAATAGAACAGAGCTGGAAGGGACCATGGTGGTCTTGTAGTCCAGCCCCCTGCTTAAGCAGGAGAACCTATACCATTTCAGACAAGTGACTGTCTAGTCTCTTCTTAAAAATCTTCAGTGACGGAGTGTCCACAATTTCTGAAGGCAAGCTGCTCCAATGGTTAATTGTCCTCACTGTTAGGAAGTTTCTCCTTAATTCTAGGTTGTTTCTCTCTTTGATCAGTTTCCAACCGTTGTTTTTTGTCCTGCCCTCTGGTGCTTTGGTGAATAATTTGACCCCCTTTTCTTTGTGGCAGCCCCTTAAATACTGGAATACTGCTATCATGCTTCCCCTATTTCTTCTTTTCTTTAGACTAGCCAAACCCAAGTCCTGCAGCCGTTCTTCATATGTTTTAGTCTCCAGGCTTTTTTTGTATTAGCTTTTTTGGCTGCTGCTGCACACTGCTGGCTTATATTCAAGTGATCATCCATTAGACTCCAAGGTCCCTCTCACAGTTACTGTTTTTGAGCCAGGTTTCGCCTAATCTGTACTTGTACCTTTGATTTTTCCTGCCTAAATGTAAAACATTTCCACATTAAAGTTCATTTTGTTGGATAGGGCCCATTGTTCAAGTTTGTCAAGATCTTTTTGGATCCTGAGCTTGTCTTCTGGGGTGTTGGCTATTCCTGCCTGTTTAGTGTCATCTGCAAATTTGATGAGTTCCCCTTCTATTTCCTCATCTAAGTCATTTATGAATTAGAGAATATATATACCAACAGAAAATGTCTTGTATGCACACTGGATTTTTATACCAGCAGATGATAATGTAAGATAACTTGCCAATTCTAAACACGTAAGAATAGTTTGCAGAGCCTTTGTAAGACAACCAAGAAAGCTATAATAATAAATGAATAATTTCTGAAGACTTCGTCTCTTCTCCCTTTCCAATGAAATAGCCATATGGGTACAAGTGATAGATCACAAGCCCATTGGATACACTGATATTAGGCTGGTCTGATATCTGATTTGCAACAATATCCAATTAATTTGCTTCTGAACTCAAAAGAGTATTATGGAGATAGAGGTAAATATTTTATCTTCCATCTGATGCTTTGATAAATACTGCTTCTGAAGATGGGGGTTTGGATTATCTATGGTAGATAACAGCTGATTGAGTTCTCTTCCACCCTATGGTCAACATGTCAGTTTCCAATGAGTTACTCTACCTATTGCAATGGTGCCATCAGAGCAGATCACCCCAAGTCATCAATAAAAGTGAAACAAAGTTCAGGTTGTTTCGGAATATGAACTAGGATGCTTCTTACCAATAATGCAAACACTGTATTTAATTTCTCTGGAGTGTTGGCATCTATCACTTCAAATGGGTGACTACTGAATGGAAAATTGATGCAGCTACTTAACAACATTTTGACGTAAATAGATGTTAATGCAGATCCAAGAGCAAAAATGTTGCCTATGTAGGCATTCACGCATTACTAGAATACCCATTTCCATGGTGCTTCCGGCTACATTAGTGAATAACTGTAACTAAAAAGCACATGCTCAGTGCCTGTTGGAGAGCTTTTGTTTATTGCAGTTCTCTGAAACTTCAGTTCGTGAACCTGAGGGCAAGCTGGAAAAAACCAGTATTGCTAATTTAAATCTTAATTGGAGTTAGAGGGAAATAAGATTACATCGGAGTATGCTTAGTCTTGGAGGGATTCCACTGATAGTATTGAGTCACACCGATTGGAGATGAACTCTGCCATTGTCTCTGCATAAAAAAGTTTACTCTATCCAGCGAAACCACAAGCAGTTCAGAACACACACACACACACACACACACACACACACACACACTTCTTCAAATGGTTTCTTGAAACATGCTTAACTGACAATCCAAATTAGACTTGAGACATTGTCACCGCACCCTTATCTAAACGCAGACAGTTATATTGAAATATGAAAGTATGAATAAATGACACAGGTAATTATTATCAAACTATCATGGGCTTATCCACTCTTCACCTTCTTTGCACACCATTTGAAGAATGTAGCACGTCTATAAATAGTTCTCATCTTCAGTGACTTTGATACACTGATTTTTATAAACAGCTGCAATGTTAGATACAGTAGCTTGCACTGATGTGACTACAAAAATTGAGCATAAACCAGTTGGGCACATTTGGTTTACTATGTTTGGTCGCTGTTTGCAGTCTTTTCATATTAAGTCAGGGCTGCTCTAAAATTTGACTATAGAACTGCCCGAGCAAGAACAAATACAATATCTGGAGCTGAACCCTAATCTTATAGACTGCTAGTTGATAGTCTGCTGGAGGGAGTTAGGAGCTGTCATGCCTATGCATTGCTCAACCTAGCTGAGGAATCCTCTCAAGGTACTTTCACCAGGAACCCTGAATATGCAGGGGAAGAGATCTCTTGCTGGTTATTTTATCTATAAGACAGAAAGAGAAAGAAAGAGAGAGAGAGAAAGTGTAACCCTTTTCAAGAGGAAAAGTTGCCCAGCAATTCTGAGCTATCAGCAATCTGGAAAAAAAAATTCAGTTTGCAATATAAGAAGCATAGTAGTAGCCACAGTTCCTTAGAGACCCAAGAAAATCAACATTAGAATTAGCAATGCCGTTGCATAATATATCCAGAACAATGAACTACAAGGTCCACGGCTAATATAGTTGGCTTTATTCTTGTGTTGTTGTTCATTGATCAGAGTTTGACTGACTGAGGTGGTTTACAAATACCAATAAATAAATAATCCCAATAGGTTTGTAGGATGAGCAGGCTTATCACTGTATTTTTGCTGCACAAGAATTAAGTGAAAATGCTATACTGCTGCAAGAGAAAATATTTCAAACATACAGAGTTGGTTGCATATGTATTCATATGAATTCTGGCAATCTATAAAAAAAATGAACTAACAAACAAGTCACCAAACTTAGAATTGCTACAAATGGCTAAAACACATGTATGTGTTAATCTGGTACCACCCAAATTTTATGGGATTATAATTCCAGAATTGTTTCCCACTTGTTGAATGCATTGCTTCTAATCACTAAAAGAAGCCATATTATTTGAAAGAAAAGAACTACACTACAGAACATGAAGAGGAGAGCAATAGTTGAGAATTGGGTGGCACACAAATTTAATAATTCACATAAATTATATATGCTATAAATAACCCCAAAAGTCCCTGTCCGAGGGGTAGTACTTTTGAGAGATGGCATACAAATAGTTGGATATTTTATATATTTCTTATTGATGGATAAATATTAAAAAATCAGTTAAGGTAACACAGATAAGAATGAAAATCCCAAACTTGAGGCAACTGAAAAATGTGGGTCCCAATTTTTTTTGTTTAAATATTTGAAGGATATTTTGAAAGAAAGGAATTGAGGATTTGGGAAAACAGGGTCTCTTTGTCTATTCTGATGCCCATGATTTAAAAATATCTCCATGCTTCTTGTCAATTTTAAAATAGGCTTTGCATTAAAGTAGTGCAATCTTAGTATCCTGACACACATACAGTTCCTATTCTTTTCAGGGTTTTTAACATAGCTTCTGTTTCCCTGTTGTCAATAGTCCTTTCATTCTACAGCAGATTTCATAATATTTAACAGACTTAAGTCCCAGTCAGTGTCTGCGTGATATTCATGGGCCAGGAATTACTCCAGGCACAAAGTTCCTCCAGGGATAAAACAAATTATTGTAATTGAGATTCAACAGCAAAAAGAAAAAGAACAAAAAATAAGTAATCTATTCACATTTGTAAGATTTAAACTCAGTGGCCACATTTTTTTTTTTACATTTTCCTATTAAAATGTTGCATTGTACCTTAACTACTTTGAGGTATAAGGCAATAAAATAAAATAAAATAAATCAATTGTGCAAGGGGATTACAGGGATAAAATGAACAGTGGAGATAACCAGAATAAAACTTGATAATGAGCCGTGTATATAATTTCTTGCAGTCATTAGGAAAAAAAATATGCTATCAGACAGCTTGCTACATCACACTGAAATTATGAATATTAAAATGAATTGACAGTGGCTTCAATGAATGATGCAATTCAAGACAACAGTCAGATAAAAGAAATCTGAGTCCAGTTCAGAACTATAACTTGAGTAAGTATCTCAGACAAGACCCTCTCTAGTTCTCATTAATAGAAGCACATTCATATTTGCAAGATTCTGTTTCTATAACCTTTAATAAATATAGAATTAGCATGCATAACTTTTACCTAGTCTGATCTACCTCGAAAGGCTGAAACTAACAGAGTGTATAGTGGAGAAGATATAACTTGATACAGATCATGAAATATATCTTGTGACTTGTGCTCTATAGATATATTGCACATTTAGCCATTGTAATCTCTTACAGTTGCTGCCAAATTCTGATTTTTTTACCTGATGGAAAACATTAACAAAAAATATCCAGAGAGTAGTCATATTAATTCATGTTAATTGTATTTAATAAAATGATCTAAATTATACCTGAGATTTGCCCTGGCCCTGCCCATTTTTTCAACACCCAGCATGTCATTGAATGACTATGCATGGGCCTTTTGCATACAGCACTTCATTCTTAGAGTACAGACTTTAGTTTGTGCTTGCTCAATTATCATAAATGTATGTTCCCTAAATCTGTCATTAAATAAAAGGCAGGATTTTTAAAATAATATTTTGCAAACTTAAGTAGATTTTTTAAAATATTCTAACAAACACTAACTAGCCTTTTCCAGCCACAATCTGGTCCCCATCTGGTGCTCTCCAGATGTTTAGAACTATGCTTCAGATTGAAGAAAGCTGCATTAGCATATAATGAACAGGCAAATGATGCTGGCATCCTATCCAGGCCTACTTAGCAGTAAACCCCATGAAGTTCAATAGCTTTTGGATACCTGAATGCTGAACATAAATATCAAGGACAGAAATATCTTTGCTTGAAGTATGTGACTTGATGATTACCGAATGAAAATACACTTGGTCTGAGCTTTCAGAATAATGGCTTCACCTGGATTGTCTACCCTGAGATAAGACTTCAATGATATTAGTGTCACAAAAAGGAGTTAGAATTAATTGGATAAACATAAAATCCCAGACTGTCACCACAGGAGATAGGCCATACCTCATCACAACCAAGACTTGGGCTACCAGATCTACCGTAGGCTGGAAAGATTACTATTATATGGGGGGAAAGGGTTTAAAAAAGGCTTAAAAAAACCCCAAGAGAGTGGTTGTGACTTTTTGTAAACTCCCAGGTTTTTTAAACATTAATGCTAGAATATAGGAAACACAGAAGTGGCACTTCAGTATAAAAAAGTTGATTATACCTGCTCAAGAATCCAAGAAATAAAGGAATAGATTTGGTTATCAAGAGTATTTGGATTAAAATAAGTGGGGGGAAAAAGAATTAAGACATCACCATTGTTGATATCCATTACTCACCAGCAAGCTAAGAAGATGTGGATGATTCCCCCCCCCCCAAGAACTTGATGGATTTTAACTTTGCTGACATCTCCTAAAAACAAAGTCTGTTGAACAAGATCCTTCCAGAAAATTTTGCTGTTTTGCTGTCCTTCAGAAGTAAGAGGAAGGCATGAGGGAATTAAATATCCTTAGCTTGACTTCCACTAACAGGGAACATTCAGTAGTGGGAATTTTCTACAAAGGTGACAATGTAATGTTGGAGTAATGTTGGAGGGAAACTAAAACTGAGCATGGTCAAACATCTTTGTAACTACAAGAGTTTCAAAATGTGAAAAATCAGACGACTGAAGGAAAAAATCAATGTAATTTCACACACACACACACACACACACACAGAGACACACTAGTGAAAATCTGACAATAGAAAAGATGCATATAGCAGGCCCAAGGAAGAACTAGTGAGTAACAAAAAGTGCATTCAGGAATTTGCAGTGAAACTCAACATTTTTAAAAAAGTGATTTTAGCAGAGAATGCAGAGAGCAACATAAGGAGCTCCTTCAGATGTGTTCAGAATAGAAGAAATATAAAAGAAAAGTCTACCAGCTGTTCATCAAAAAGGGTAGTTAGAGTAAGAGATTTTAAAAAAGCAGAACTACACAGCTCTGTTTTGGCTTGGTCTTTTCTGAGAAGAGGATATGCATTCCACTGGTAATTGTGAAGTGCTGGTTGAAAGGGCAGAATTGCATCTTGAACAATGCCAACTTTGAATGAATTCAGATTTCCTCAGTTATATCAAAGCTCTAGATTTCTGGATTTTTTAAAAAAAAATATAAGGAAGATTGTTGTTGTTGTTGTTGTTGCCTTTCTTCAGATGCTGGTAGCGTTGTTCATTCATTAGTTAAAAACAATGAAACAAAATGATAGGCTTTTGTTGCAAAATGGGCAGAACAGTGCCTGCCTATATTTTCCTTCTTGAAAGTCTACCACTCAGTCTTAAAAAAGGAAAAATGGGAATCTGAAGCAACATTAATCAATTGCTTTGGAAGCTGAATAGCAATCCAGTAAGAAATAGTGGTTAGGGTGATGATCCACAACAGAGAAGACTGCCTTTGAAATCCACCCAAGGAAACTTTCTGAATCACCCAGAGAGTGAAACTCAACCTATTTTACACGTTCGCTGCTAAAGGGATAAAATGAAAGAAATCCTCATGTAAGCTGTTTTAAGCTGCTGGAGAAAGATGGAGATAGAAATCTAAACATTAATTACATAATGAGTATTTTATAGTATTTGAAGATAAGCAATTTGGTGCACACAGTCCACACTCTGAAAGGTGTAAATGAGAAGAGATTAGGAAAAAAAAATTGCAATTTTTCTGCTCTCATTTGGGAAAGCACTTCCAGTGAATTTCTGTCTATCTAAAGCAAATTCTGAAGAATGCTATGAGATTGTACAGAGATGTGTGTGAAGCTATGAGATTCAGAAGTTAGAGATCAGGATATTTATCTAAGGGGAACAGGGTACCCTAGGAAATTAACTAAATGGGCCACAATAATATTTTGAAGCAGCAAGGCAGCCAGACAGAAATACAATCCATACTATATTGCAGGGCCTTTTCCAATTGCATATCTAGCAGCTTTAGAAAAGCATGCTAAATTCTTCCCCAAATCCAAGGTCACTTTTCAGTATTTGGGAAAGTGGGATTAATTTTCTGGCACCCATACCAAAAACTAACCTTGCCATGCAACTGCCCTGCATGAAAGACCTTTAAGCTAGAGCGAAATCATGCAAATCCTAGATGTGACTTCTCAAAAATTCAGAAAGCCCTAAGGAAAATACTCACTGTTGTCCATCTAAAGATTAAGTATAAAACTGATGAAAGATTAAGTATAAAACTATTTCATTTCTTAGCATTGTGAGAGGAATGTAGCTACTTCTGCTCTTAATATTATGGAACATTTTTGTACAATAAAGTTCATTGTATAGAGCCACCATGAGAATTATGGAGTAAAGATTCAGGTATAAGCTCTTGAGGATTAATCACAATCTTCTACTATTAAGCTTTTATGGTTGCATTGCTAGTTCCCATAGTGCCACTTCTAATGACCTAGTATATCAAACAAAACCCGACCAAGTGTACTTTTTTTAGGATTTTTGTATCCAAAATATTTTTTAAAACAGAACAAAGTTTTTGCAGTTTTTATGGGTTGAATTTATCAAAACAAGCATATTTGAACAATTCAAACTCAGAAATTCCTTACCACATTACTTATATGCTTAAATATCTAGAACAGTGGTCCCCAACCTTTCCGGCTTTGCAGACCAACAGAGGGGGAGAGAAAATGGTTCTGTGTGAGTGGCAGGCATGCTTGCAAGTGCCCACTGCTCATGCAAATAGAGCTACATGCGTGTGCTTGCTTGCTGCTTGCGTGGTCTGGTTCCAAACGGGCTGCGGTCCAATATCGGCCCATGGCCCAGGGGTTGAGGATCAGTTAGGGACCCCGATCTAGAAGCATAGGTTTCACCAAGATTTTGTCTGAACTGATCTGTGAAACATAGTAAGATGGATTACAAAGCTCTTTCTGTAACTTTTAAGGGCATTTCCTGATACGTTATTATGAAAATGGCTAGCATAAAATCCATGAAGATGAGCTGTTACCAACATGAGCATCCATAGTGGAGAGGGAGGTAAGAGCACAAACAATGTGTGTCACCACACAAACTCTCCCTCAGGTACTTTGTGCAACAATTTACATTTTGTCATGATAAGCATTATGACAAATTGTGGTTGCCTTTGTGTACTGGTGCTGCTCAATTATTCCATAAAGACTGCTGTAGGAAGGGTCTGCATTGCTAATTTCTCTGAAGGTCTACTGATGTGGTTTTTGAACTACTGGTTGGACATATACAGTACAACCTCTTAAAGATTTCATTTTAACTAGAAGCTGGTAACAGAAGGTCATGGATTTGTACCATACTTCAGTTATAACTCATAAGTGAAGTTTCACATAACTATTAATTAATTACTTAATCCATTCCTGCTCAATAAATTAAGGTGATAGAATAATAATTACCCACTTTCTCATAAAAGAATGTTGCAAATTTCTGAATTAACTCTAAAAAGTAAAAAAAGTAAAAATACACACACACACACACACACACATTTTTGATCAGGGATTGTTGTAAAATAAAGGAAAACAGACTATATGCCTGTACTGCATCTTATGCCCTCAAACCATTCAATTGTTTCGTTTTATAAGGCACTCATTTCAACCTCATGATTTTAGGGATAAAAACATAAAATAGCTATAATTTCACAAACTGAATATGAAACTGAGGGCAGCCAATACTGCCAATACTGAAGTGGACCAGATATTGGACCAAAACATATTATTTTTTTCATTAATTACTGCCCCCTAGTTCAGGACCAAGTAAAAAATTGCTAAGATTCTTCCTATAAATATGCTGATAGTAGCCTGATTTTTTTTTAAAAAAAAAAATCTTAAGAAGTTCATTCAGGCACAACTACTCACTGTTGATTCCTACCTATCTCTTGTCCGTTATTCTTCATAAGTCAATGATACTTCTATTGACCAGTCTTTTATTTTTCAAAGTCATTGCCTTCTGAGATACAGTAAATACTTAGTATTTGCATAGTATATGGAATTACTTTCAGAAGACTAATGCTGCATGTGGATCTGTCTATTTTCACTATTTCACTACATATGGCATTTATAAGATTAAAATCAGAATACCATTTTGTTTTTTTCCTCAATAAAAATGATTTTGCAAACCTAGGCTCATTTATTATTATTGTAGCAAGAGAGCATCTCTAGGATGCTATATTTCATAACTTACACAGGAGGGTGAATCCGTCAATTTTGGTTCCACTCAAGTTTCTCATTCATAAATTTAATAAGGCAGGTTTGACATTAATTTGAGGTTATGGATTACAAAGTAACCTTTTACACTAAACGTTTTGTGCATATTTATTTCAAAAACATTCAGATGCTTGCAAGGAATTCCCCTTGTTTTTGTAATTTTTTCCCCCTTTCATACATATTTGGATGGATTTTTTATATAATGATCTTATGCATATTTTGTAAAGTTGTAATTCTTATCACAAACTTGGACTCATCAAATTTATCCTTAATCTCACATTATTTTTCTTATTTCTTATATGAAAAAGAAATGGATATATTCTGATGTCTGTCTGTCCGTCCATCCGTCCATCCGTCCATCCGTCCATCCGTCCATCCGTCCATCCGTCCATTCGTCCATCCGTCCATCCGTCTATCCGTCCATCCGTCTATCCGTCTATCCGTCTATCCGTCTATCCGTCTATCCGTCTATCCGTCTATCTATCTATCTATCTATCTATCTATCTATCTATCTATCTATCTATCTATCTATCTATCTATCTATCTATCTATCTATCTATCTATCTATCTATCTATCTATCTATCTATCTATCTATCTATCTATCTATCTATCATCTATCCACACACACAAACATGAAAATTTAAAGCCAAACATTTGTTTGTGTTGACGAGGATCATTTATAAACCAATAGAACTGAAACTGTAACATTATTTCCAGTATGAAAAACATAAGGGATTTATAAAAACCGGCACAAGGAAGCATCAGCTTTTCAATAGATTATGCATATCTGACTTTTATAAGACAAAGAAGCTGCCTTTCTCCAGTATAGTGGGCAATTCTCCCACCTACTGATGGATTTTAACAGGGACATGTATAGATCTCAATACTGATTGATCAGCATTTGAAGCGACTGAATGTGTAATTGCATTTGGTAATATTAAAACCGAACTGGGGATTTATATTTTCTTTGGGATACAGAATTCTAAGTTTTGAGGCAAGCAGACAACAAAGCAGTTGAAAGAAAGATAGCATCTGTTTTTCTGTCTATTCAAGCTGAAGTTTTTCATTCTAAATGCAAGCAATGTTTCCAAAGTTAACATAATTAACTCAAAACAATCCTGGAACCTCATAATGTAGGGTACAGATGGAAATTCAAAGCTTTAAAACTGTAATATAACTGCAACAGGATTATCATTCTTTATAAAAGAACAAATCTGAATGCTAATCAAAACAGGTGTTGATTCTGATGGTTGTGAAATCACCAGCCGGGTTATTTATGTATTAGCTGTCTATGAAGCACTTCATTCATTTTTTAAAAAAGTACGATCTATGACTACGCTAACACGATAAGATTAAAAGGTATGATTCTGAACATTGTTTTCTAAATAAAAAAATACTAGAAGTTTATCGGTTGAAAATTTCTGTAGCCCCCTTCTAGTTGTTACCTTCCCTCCATGTATTGATTTATTAATTATATTTATACAAAATGAAAAAGGTTTGCAGGAAAGTGGCAATTCCAGTAATCCGTTAGTGCTAACTAACAATTTGCTTGGCAAGAATGTTTTAGTCCTTAAAACGGACTAAAATTTTGAGAAAATAATGTCATCCAAATGTGAAAAGCTTGGAAAAGTGGGAGGATTAGTTCCTACTGCTTAATGTGTTATCATTTCTGTGGTATTTATAATAGCTGAAGCCTTTCTAGGCAAGATCTTTCATATTAATCTAGTGTTGCATTAAATTCAGGATAACCGGTCCCAGGGTCAAGCATCATTCATCATTAGTTGAAGTGACATTTGCAACCCTTCTCACAGCAGCTGCATGAAAGGATAGAAAAAGGTATTCTTAAGAAGGACAGGGGGTAGAAAACAATCCCAGCACTATCTGGCAGCAACTAAACAAGGTGCCACAATGTCAGCATGGTAATGTGCTTAAATTCAGTGATGTCATTCTTCCCTAACCTCAGGAGTCACAAGGCACAAGGCAGCTGCATTCCTGAACTTCGTAGCGCTGGGGAAGATAAGTAATGGCTGGATGTAAATGAATTACATTAGTGTGGCTATGAACATGGCTCTGTGAATCTAAATGATAATTTATATCATGATCCTGTTTGGGGGTTTTGAGACTTTTCTACTTGTTAACAAGGCTGCCCTTGTTTTTGTGGCATCCTCCAGGCATAATAGATTCTGGGAAGCTATGGCAGATAGCCTTTGAGACAGCAAGACCACATTCCAAGACAGGATCATAGAACACACTAGCTAAATTAGGACTTCTAAAGACTGTTTGGCCACACAGTATTTTTTTCCCCACCAAAAAAGTTCTCTTCCTCTCTCGTGCTTTGCTGCAATGCTTGCTTTCTATCAAACATTAAGACGAGAAGGGGCAGTGTGCAGAAGTCAAATCTGTAATCATCAGCTTGAAAAAGAGAAATCTGTACGAAATGGCTAGCGCTAACGCTTCAGAGTCTTTTTGATATTCATAGTATAGGGCAACATATACTTTATATAACACTTGCTTTTAATTATGTGAAATGTGATCTCTTTGGAATTATGCACATTTTTATACTGGGTTTATTAAAAGAGCATGCTGTTCGATTTAGTGGGTTTAGGGTTTAGAGCTAAATTCTCCCTCCCACAAGAGGCTTTTACGTTGACTGACTAGTATAACACATGAACGATATATGATTCTTTCTATCTGAATTGTGTTTCATTGATTTGCGTTAATTCATCATTATTGTATAATTCATTAAGTGCTTTAAAGCATTATGTAAGTTAATTGTATCTTGACAGACAGAAAATAACTCATTAATTTTACAAAGAACCATCTGAGCCTGTTTATCAGAATGGCTTATAAGATTATTGACAGAACGTTAGATCTGAGAGCCTCTGCACGGCTCCATGTAGGTAAAGTACTTTTAATAGAATTGAACTGGATCACATGCAAAATCATGGTGACTACGATGCAACCTAAGAAGTATACCATATTAAAATCAATGGGGCTTGTTTCTTAATTTATATGGTTAGAACTGTATAATGTAGCATTTGACTAAAGACCTAGAACATACCCTTGAATCCTTTCCTTCATCTATTTAATCTACTGCCAACTGTCCCAAAGTGAAAACTTGACTATGTTTTGTTGAGCATTTTTTATGGTAAGTGTGTATTTCCTGGATCCTGCCTGTCACTATACTAAAAATCCCTTTGTTAATTCAATGAGGATTCTATCAACAGAACAATGCAAGCTTTGACCATTGAAATGCTCTCTTGCTGTTATTTTCACCTCAAAACTAGCTCAGGAAATTCTACAAAGGCATATAAAAACAGCAAAATGAGATTATAGCGTGATTTGTTTGTCATTTTTTTTATTTTAAAAAAAGTATCAAATCAAATTGATCAATTCGATGATTTTACTCCTCCTCCTCTTCACCATCACCATTAACATTTTATGACATAGTATTTATAAATAGCAAAGGTGTAAAAGCAGAATGACTGTTAAAACAACAGTAACGGATGGATGACTGATGCTACTAGAAGTACCTTAGAAAGTATGCTTTATAAAACTGTAATAGAATATAAATATGGGAGACAATTATAGAATTTTTTTAGCTACATATAATTCATGCAATTGAACTTTGAAACTTTTCGAGCTAGTACAGGTGTATCTAACCAATCCATCTAACTAGTCAATCCAACGGAAATTCTGAAGAGTCATACAATCTTCTACTTTAGCAGCAATTAGTACTTAAATTTAACTGTAATTTTTTGGTAGATTTATCTTATACAATATACAGTACAAATTACTGTATTTAATATATATAATGAATTTTCCACTGGGATTTCCACCATTCTCTCTTTCATTCCTAAACTAATGATGTTCTGAGTTCCATGGGTTATCTTTGCTCATCTCCCCTTAAGTGGCTTATCTTTAAAGAAATGTAAGATGATGGGAAAGTTTGGTAAGATAGTTCAATAGTTCATAGGCACCATGTCCTAGCTGCACTGTGATCCCGAAGACCATTGATATGAAAAAGCCCTTAATTTAATTCACTGAGTTGAATTAACATTAATTGTATGTATCATTAGCAGAAGCTAACTTTACTTAAGTTTATTCAGCACAATTTTTTGAGAGTTGCATACTATACTCTCCAGACTATGCTACCCTGAGAATACTCAAGCAGT
This sequence comes from Azemiops feae, assembly GCA_023970755.1. Classification (NCBI taxonomy): domain Eukaryota; kingdom Metazoa; phylum Chordata; class Lepidosauria; order Squamata; family Viperidae; genus Azemiops; species Azemiops feae. The sequence continues at coordinate 1,288,315 of JALGBA010000158.1, forward strand.
AGATATCAGCTTCTCCAATTCTAGTGGTATACAATACATGTGGAAGCAAAACCAACATGACCCAAGTTTAAATTCTACTGTGCTCTCACTGAGTGGCCTTGGGCAAGAAACATTTTTAAAAATTTCTCTAAACTGCAAAAATGATGCAATAAAGGTCCACTTGCAAATGGGAATGAAATCATGCTTATCAAATATATTACTTATTAAAAGTGCTGTGAAAAAGCAGTGCTTTTAAATGTCCATCTCCCCAAGCATGGCTAAACATCAATCATGTCAATATATAAGAATACTGGTTACATTCCTACTTGTCTTTTATATGCAAGTTATGCGGTAGTGCATAGTTCACTGTTCCACCCCTGGAGCTTTTTTATACGAGACTGATAAAACAGTTATAATAAGATTTGCTGTTATTCTTAAAAGTCAAAGTTTTCCCTGACACTCTATATAAACCTTTTCAATTGCCTTTAAAGAGCTATGTGTGCCTTCTAAGAATTTATCCAAAGAAGAGAAGTCCAAAAGAAAACAAAAATGAAAATTCACTAACAGGTCTTCCCCCTCCTCCTCTCTCTTTCTCTTTGCATCTGGGGAGTTATTATAGCCTTTCAAATTCAGGAGTTCTTTCAATCAGAAGATGCCTTAAAGGGACAGAAGGTCTTAAAATATGCTCCCCGTGTCCCTAGTTGAGAAAGATATGGAGAAGGGGAAGAAAAGTCAAACAACAATACAAAAAGCATTAATGCAGAGAACAGTAGGGTCTCTCCCTAATTTGACTTTCCCCACAGGTGGTCTGCAGCTGTATCCAAACAGGTTATAGTGTTGCCTTCTCATGAGGATGACAACAAAGTGGTGCCTGTATTCTCAATAATACATTTCATTTAGTGGCTCAGAATGAGTCAGGTCTAAAAATAGGGGCAGGGAAAACATTTTCCAGCATAGCCCGAGGTAACTCCCTGTGCCAGCAGAAGACAGTGGCGCTCTTGTTTCGCAGGCTGTGCGTGGAGATAAAGAATATCAGAAATCTCCTTCACATGACATGACTCACTGAGGCCTACTGCCTGCCTGGAGCTGATTCATTCTTTTTCTATCCACTGGTACACAATTAACTACCTCAGCAGACTGGACCAAATCAATAAGCGATATTTAGCTTGCTTATCAAATAAACCTTCAAATCTATAGATATTTGATTCTGTAGAGCTGCATTGTAGAATCCACCCTACACCTCTTGAAATCTGCCAGCCTCCAAGATGTCACAAGATTCTAAAGCCGCCTACGGTTACCTTTCTGACAAGGCAAGGGAAGCATACAGGTAAAATTGCAAGCAGCCTGCTGTCCAAATGTCCAAAAGCTGCCATTTCCCCTGCATCAGCAGATTCGAACTGGTGCATCTTCTGGCATCTTATTAAAATGAGGACTATCCTGGCATAAAGTAGCACTTTGCTGCTCTATTTCCTCCACAGATTCAGCCACCTCCTGCTGACAGATCCATTGTAAGATTGTTTCTTGGGTGGCATCCAGAAGACTACTCCGTCTTAGTGTTTAGGCAGTGCTAAGGTAAAAGTGCTACTTTTGTGCCAGTGACAGATGATAGGTGTAGCACTCACTTTGCAAAGAAAGGATTGTGCCAGGCAATCTCTGCTGCTTGAAATGGATTTCGTCCTAAGTCTATTTACATAAATCTTTTAATGGTTAGCACTTTGAGCATTTATTTTGAGCATTAGAACTATGGCAAAGAGAAAACATGTTATTAAATCAGAAGCACAGAAAACAGATAATCTTATCCTCCAACTGTCCAGTTTTAGCTGGATCTGTCACATATTTCAGAGGCTGCATCTAAAAAGCCACACCTTCCAAACATTTCAAAATTTCTCTGTCCCTGTCCTCGTTTTTTTTCCCTCTTGTACTATGCGTGCTGATGGCAGCTAGAGCAGAAACCGAGAAGATGGATGACAAATAAATTGCCTGTCACATTGGTTTATATTGCTCTGTATTTTTGACATCCCGAGAATTATGGTGACACCAAAATTAAAATTGTATCGTACATAAGAAATGGAGATAAAATGTATTCTTTTAAGTGCATTTGATGATTTCACCCCCCCCCCCTCTTAACTTTCTTCTCCAACGCCATTGTCAAAGCGTTTCATGCAAATCAAATGCTGCTACTATTGGCTAAAACTCTGTCTACTTCTCTGAGAGTTCGACTAAAATGAAGATATAAAGAGAAACAGTAGTAAAAGTAAGAAAAGTAAGATGCCACTTGGTTGTTAGCTGTTTTGGTCATTGATAGGTATGAGGCCACGGAAGTTAGTTTTGCCTTCTCAGAAAGAAAAGAAAAACACGGGCTGAGCTTGAGTTCATACTCAAGAGTAGCCAGCTCCTATTAGTTTTCAGTGGTGCAGAAAAGGCAGGCTGCATGTGTTCAGATGTGCTTTACTTTGACTATTTCAGGATGAACCCTAAAATTTAAGACATTGGAACTAATTAAGAAAGTACTAGAGGAAAAATAAATCAAGTTTAAAAACATAAAATAAAGAACAGAAAGAAGGAGTGCCTATTTTCATGAAGTACCGCTTGATGGAGAATGGAATGAATGGGTTATTTCCATATATGCTTTAGTTTATGGTTTGCTGACAGAAAGTGGAATCAGTGTTTAAAATTTAAAGAGAAACTTCCAAGAATATATTGTTAGCTGGGAAGGGCAACTCCTTCTCTAGTTGGCAGGAATTATCAGGATTTTTATACAGCTTTTCTTCGCCTGCCCAAAGAATTGAGGGTAATTGTCAAACTCTGAATGCAGAATTTTCGTAACTGCTCCGTGGCTAAATTTCAATCATTAGGTTAGCGGCTTCAAAAGATCGCTGGAGATTTCCACTTTTTAATATTTACAAATATTGCTAAATGGGGAAATAGCAATGATTTATAAGGGGGATCTTTGAAAATATAGATAATGGAATATTGCAAAAGAAGACAGGCAAAATTTATGAAAGCAACCATGAAGCAAAGGGAAAAAGATATATAGCCTGCTCCTGACATCCTGGGAGCAAGTACACTATTAGTTTTAGAACATGCTATATATTAGAAAATAAATTAGAATCCCAATCCCAATGAATTCTTTGGATAAAGTCTGATTTTCCACATACTAAAGTTGAAGTTCTCCTTAATATTGTTTCTTCCTATAAATCCCTTATTCCCACCACACTGAGTCTGGATTTTGCAGGTGGTGGATTAAAGAGATACAAGGGAAGGGAAAATCAGATTGAATCCCATCATTTCAATGTAACTTTGATGCCAAAATAAATTATGAGATTAAGCAATGCATTTGATAAAAATAGTGGAATGGAGCTATATGTGAACTACTGTACGCTCATGAAGCCCTTTGACAATTTGTGGAATAGCAGTGTTTTTAGAGAACATGACACAAAGCAGATTTTTGTTTTTTGAAGGCAGAGGAAATTTGGATGACAAATACTATAATTCAAAAGTGACAACATAAGGATTTGTAGACAATTTCATGTACTTCAGAACTTTGGGGCTTGGATTTTCAGTAGCTCCTGCCAGCATTGTCAGTGGCAAGAGATTGTGAGAAGTACAATACAAAATGACTATAAATTACCAGCTTGTTTTCTCTGGTATAGCTATGTAATGAAAATAAATAAATATTTGTCCTATCATAAAATTAAAGTTAGAAAAGGATTCCACCAAGAATGGTTCTTTCTCTAGGCAGAATGCCACTGCTAGGTTATTTTCTTTCTTTTATATCTTCTGACAGTAGTTCAGCTGATAGTGACACTTACAGAAGGACCTCAGTTAAAGACCTGAAAGTATGGATGGGCACACATGAAGATGATAAAAAGGCATGCAATAGTGAGCTGGATGGCATATACATTAAGTAAATGCATAGATACATAAAGAAAGTGTTGAGTTTTTATTATTTGGTTTGACTATATTAAATAAATGTTGTGAAGAGGTGGTAGATACACTCTGCATTGTTGTTGTTGTTGTTGTTGTTGGTCACTTGATTCCTGGTGACTGCCTGAACAGTCACCTGTCTCTCCCATTTTCTTGGCAAGAATTTTCAGAAGTGGTTTGCCCTTGCCTGCTTCCTATGGCTATGAGAGATTGACTGGCTCAAAGTCACTCAGTTGGCTTTGTGCCTAACTTGGGACTAGAATTCACAGTCTCCCAGTTTCTAGCCCAATGCCTTTAATCACTTCACCAGACTTTGTTTTCTGTTCTTCACATATCCTAAACCACTAACTTAGGCCTTCCAACCCAGAATATATTATTGTAGGCCACATCGTAATACATATACAATGAATTAGTGTCAGTTACTGTAAATAGGTTACACCATTTTCCAAGCATTCCTCAGTTTACATATTCCATTATTTTTTTTCAATTTATGTCCCTTACAAGGAGGGGTTAATGGCTTTGACTGTGTCATCAAGTACCAATTTAATATATATATTTCATTTCCCTTACTCTGTTATTATTGTCTCTTGATATCTTGAAAAAAGGTTGGTGCTAACCTGAAGCTCTATTCTAGTCTCATTTCTTAATAAATGGGCAGATTTCTTTAAAAAAACATAAAAGGCATGTTGCACAAGTAAAAGAGAACAGAAAATGGTGCAGTGTGTTCATTCTATCAAGTACACATGACAAACTTCAGTGAAACTCTTCTCTATCTGTGATTAACAGATGTTCCCCGTTTTTCTCTGTCTCAGCAATTTAAACCACTATCTTCAGTCTTCAAACCCAAGATACATTATTATAGGATACATCATAATGATATACTGTATGTTCATATACAGTATCCCATACAATGACTAGTTGATTTATAATTGAGATCCAATAAAGGAGAAAATTGGCTTTAACTGATGATCAGTGAAATAATAAATGCATTAAAATGTTTGAAAAGAACATCTTTTTTTAACAGAGATGGTGACATAATAAAATTAAATATGGATATCAGATAATAACTGTTATTATTAGACAAGGGAATATAAATGGAATCTGGAAGGCAATCTGAAGAACAATGTACAAATAAAATAGTTAGGTCTATAGAAATTAAGTAAAGTTTTTTAAGTTTAAAAGTATGCACAAAATCATAATTTATTGCTCTTATTTTCCCCAATATTCTGTGTTAGTTCAGTATGTAAGATATTACTGAAAATTCCATTGTAAATTTTATTGACAGTTTTGTATATTTTTTTTTCATTTCCTTTACATTGCTATGCAGCATAGTTCACTGCTATGCACATTCTATAATTTTAAGCCTATTTTTTTTATCCTGAAACACCTGATAAGTACAGAATACTAAGGTCTATCCAAGAAATACTATAATTTGATTTTATTATATTCGTTACTTATTTATAGTCTTAGGAAGAGTCTCTTCAGGTTACAAAGGACTAATATGCAATATAAAGGATCATAAATTAAAATCCTCCTCCTCCTCCTCTCTGAGGGCCTTGCCCCCAAATCCCAGACTAACAGGAATAACCATAGGGGGGACAGGTGTCCAAATGTAACAAATTTCTAGAGGGCTTGTACTTGCCCTCTTCCCTCCTTCTAGGGTAGTTTTTATCATCCTGGATAAATTCAGTGTGTCCTTAAACTAACAGAATAGCGTCTGCTGCAGAAAAATCTCAAACAGATGCCAGGATGTACAAACAGTTTGTAAAAGGGAGGAGCAAAGGAAAAATCTTTTATGAAAACTGTAATAAAGTTTAAATACTACAATCTGAAATGGAAAGAAACAGAAAGAATAAACTCTCACCCGTTTCCTTCCAAGCAAATATTTGAAAATCGTAGGGAACAATTTATTAATGATTCAGGAACCAAAGATGAAATATGAGAGACAGACATAGAGAGGCATGGCATAAATTTTATTGTGTATCTATGTACCTATTACCTTCCCTCTCTTTTAGTTACTTCTAAAATTACAAACAACTTCCCTAAATTCTCTATTTACTACTATGTTGTTTATAAACAATGGTAAATTATTTTTATACCTTATTTAATCCCTTATTCACACAAATTCACTCAAACTTTTTGTTTTACCGTAGTCACTCAAGTTTAAACACAGAGTACTTTGTATAGGGTTAGGGTTATGTTATGCTATTTTTAACAATATTACTATTACACTTTGTACTATACAACACAGTACAAAGTTCAATGTGTGTGTGTATGACTATTTTATATAGAGAGCTATTTATTACATTTTAGATAATCTTTCCTTTTTCGTTATATTTCAAATTAATCTGTTGAAATGAACAGGTGGATATGTACCCCCATTTTCAGCTAACATTTTGAAAACCCTCAGAAAACATGGCCTTCAAAGATTTTAATAAGATTGGCACCAGACGATGTTTCCTTACATTAAATTGCATAGTCCTGTATCTAAATTTACAATGTTTAAAAATATATGTAAATTGGCAAGTAATTAATCCATCAAGCTGCCTATTAAATTATGTGGTCAAAATGTTTACTTTGAGTACTTACATTCAGATATTTAAATGATAGATAAAATTACCTAAGATTTTATTTTGTATCTGAATATTTATTTAGATAACAGCATTTTATTATCTACAATAAAATATTGGTAAAATATTTTTATTTAGCTTTGACAGATTTTTTTTTAATGCATGTATTATAGTTGCAAGTGCTTGTAATCCTAACAAAGCACTACTCAATATGGATTTTGGCAACTCTGGGAAATGTCTCTTTATTTCATGCATTTGTTTTACAATATATTTTCTTTATTGATGGAGGATATTAAACTGTAACAATGGAAGATGGGTGAAAGAAAAATCTAATTCCCTTATTTTCCTTCAAATCCAGTATCCTCATTTTCCTTATATGTGATCCCTCTGAATCATTTTCAACTGTGGCAGATTTTATATTCATAATTTATTTAAATGGATGCAGCATGTTCCAATCCATTTGTCAATTAGTAATTTATAACTTATCATAAACATGGGTCAATCAACACATATTTACTCAGAAAAGAGACTACAGTATTAGATGTGTAAAAAATAAGTAGGCGAATATATAAATACATACTTAACACAATACACACACAGACATACAAAAAACCCCAAGTTCTTTTTGACATGATTCCTTTGTCTGCTGAGGTTACATACATTAGTAAACAAATGCCACTGCAAATTTCTGCGTCTTCTTCATCAATCAAAATGGATCAATTAAAGAGTAGTGAAACTAGATCTGAACTCCAAAGCTGCGTGGTCATATTACCACTTACATTATTACTAAAAAGCCACATCTATATTCCAAACTGGGATACTATAACCCCTTTGTCATTTTCCAATAAAAAAAGTCCCTACCAAATAGGCAGAACACACCGTAATTAGCAGCTGGCAGAGAAAGCTGTAAATCTGTATGAGTTCTGAACGATTTGCTTACATTGTTGCTTTGTTGACAAATGATGCTGTACATGTTAATGTTCCTGAAATGTCCCCATTGCACCTGACGTGCCAATAAATGCCAGCCAGCTGTATGAATTATGGAAATAAGATTTTTGTTTATGAAGGTATCCCAGACATTTATTTTACTGCATTCCTCTTGACAGATTTAATGTCTGGAGTTACACTGAGAAGATATTTGCTACCTGACAGAATGGATAATGGAAACTTTAGAGTCCTTTAAAAAAAAAAAAAGCCAGGAAATTCATTTGTGTGTTTCTCTGCATGTATTTGTGTGTGTGTGTGTAAGTGTATGTGTGTGAGTGATTATACATTCTCACACTCACATTTTCACACATTTTACCTTGTGGCTACATATTTTAAATCTTGAGGTAAACCCTGAATATTTTAAATGGAATGAAAGTAAATTGTTCTTAATGTACAATAAATTGGATGCAGCTAATGCTACAATATATAAGGCAATAAGAAAACTCTCTTCAAGAGCTATGAGAGAGATGCTGTATTCAGTTGATCTATTTTGTTAATAAATAATTTCCCTTCCTATCTATGTGGTATCTAATTTATATGCATCAATATTAAACTGGCATCCTTGCAAATTGGTAATAAATATATAAAAGCTGATAAAAAGGAATCCTTCAGAAGAAAAACAATATAACCCATATATGCTTCTTTAAGGAAGATACATGCAAAATATTTATGACCAGTACATTCACCTGAAAATAATATTGAAAATGAGGTTGTTTCCCTGTAAGAAAATTTAATTCACATTAGAAGCAATTATACATTATTATTTACACATACATATACCATAATGATAAATCCAGAAGCTTAGGAAGTAAGAATTTTTAAAAATGTTTTTTAACTTCATTCTCAAAATTCATTATAAGTGTTGGGAGTAGGAATATATTAATTAACATATTAAAAGGCAGTTAGAATATCCACCTCTCTCTAGATAATATCTCAGTAGAATATTCTATCAATTTTATTTTATCCATATTCTATTTTTGTTTGCTATTGTTCCTGGGTTCAGTAAAAACAACAGGACTGTGAAATAGCTATTATTATGGGAAAACTATATTGTCTTTTAATCTTCAGGGCAAGGATTTCCTCAAATAAAAAGAACTGAAATTTCTTATCTGCTGAGACGATGCTGATAAGGAGGTGACAAGAAGACATTTGAAGGTCTGCAAAAAAAAATTAAATAAGTATCTTCTCAGTGTCTTTCCTTAAGGTATTTTTTCTCCTGGAAATTTGGAGAAAAAAGTAAATTTAAATGTATTGAATTAAAAAAAAGTTACCCGTGAAAAAGTAAAACCTGGTGTCAAAGTATGCAAAAAAACGTTTTCAGAAGTCCATGAAAACAGGAATGAAAAAGGAACTGATTTGAAGGAGTGTAGAATGTTGATAGTGATGTTCTCTAGATTCAGAAAATGAAAATAATTAAGCAATGTTCCATGTAACAAAATGTGAGTTCTTATTCTTCGTTCTCTTCTCCCTACCTTCCCTCAGTTTTTTTCAGGTATTTATTGCTGTCTCCAGTATATAGAATAGAATAGAGCTGGAAGGGACCTTGGAGGTCTTCTAGTCCAGCCCTCTGCTTAAGCAGGAGAACCTATACCATCTCAGACAAGTGACTGTCTAGCCTCTTTTTAAAAATCTCCAGTGATGGAGCGCCCACAATTTCTGAAGGCAAGCTGTTCCACTGGTTAATTGTCCTCACTGTCAGGAAGTTTCTCCTTAATTCCAGGTTGCTTCTCTCTTTGATCAGTTTCCAACCATTGTTTCTTGTCCTGCCCTCTGGTGCTTTGGTGAATAACATGGCCCCCTCTTCTTTGTGGCAGCCCCTCAGATACTGGAACACTGCTATCATGTCTCCCCTATTTCATCTTTTCTTTAGACTAGCCAAACCCAAGTCCTGCAGCCGTTCTTCATATGTTTTAGTCTCCAGGCTTTTGATCATCTTAGTTGCTGTTCTCTGATTTTTTTTTCCCAAACTCTCAACATCTTTTTTTGTGATATGGTGACCAAAATTGGCAGCAGTATTCCAGGTGTGATCTTATTAGGGTTTTAGAAAACGGTACTAATACCTCGCGTGATCTTGATTCTATGCCTGTGTGCAAAGTATATTGTATTGGGGGGGAAGAGTAAAACACATATTTTCTTTGTTTTACTACAAAGATTATGGTTTCTTTTGTTTTCAACATTTAGTTTTTGCCTGCTAAAATGGCCAGAAATGAAGAGATGCTACAGTCCTTAGAGATCAACAGCATGTAGCTTCAATTGTAATAACAATTTAAAACATTTTAAATTAAGTTACTACAAAATTATAATTGAATAAGGTTGTATTTTTCAAATGCATCTACCAAACATTTTCTTATAAGTAATTTAAATTATGCATAATACACGCATATCAGTATCTTCAAAGGCAACTTTATATCTTTAGAAGTAGTTAATAACTAAGTTTCCATTTCCACCAAAAAAAATTCATTCCCTCCTCCCAAAAAAAATGACTCTGAGAGAAAACTGGCTTTTGTTTTAACATTTCTGGGAGGAGGGGAGGGGGAAAATCACAAATAAATATAAGCACAGAGTTATCTCCCTGAGATTGTTGCTTGTGAGAACCTGTAGGCTACCTGTCTCATACCTATTATTACAGGTAGAGCAGAAGGTAACATTGTTTGTGTGTTTTTATCCCTTCACTTGCTATAATTGCCAGAACCTGGGCTATGAGCCCCTTGGCCTGTTCATGAGCTTAGACAATTTTCCAAATAAAGTTTCCCTAACCATTGTGATACTCATTTAGTTGATCATCATCAGGATATCATGCTTTTGGTCACTTGACTTGAACAAGCAAGAAATCGTAGCTCGGTTTTTCTTGTGCTCCACAGAACTGGGTTGCTTTTTTTTTAACATCACAGTTTATTCTGGGACATTTGGAGGTTACAGTACTATGCTTTCTTTCCATGGTCATCATATAATCTTCACATTTACTCAAGACTGAAACTTACATTTTCTAGTAATACAGCTGATGAATCTAAGAAATAAGCAAAAAGGCTGCAAATGTTGTCCTTTCTCATTTGATTCAGATTACTGGACAATGAAAGAGGAACAATTTTGCTTAGGAGTTCAGTTGGTATATAAATTGGGAGGTTGTCCTCGAGATATATAATTAATTGGCTGCAGCCCAAGTTAAATGCAATCAAAACCTGTGGTAGGACTATTAAATACACAGCACAATTTGTGATAAATAAAACGAAGTTTAAAGCCTATAAACCAAAAGGTGGCAACAGATTCGAATCTATGGCATCTATCCAAGTGTTTACTCAGTCTATTTAGTATTGCCGCTCACTAAGGGCTTGTCTCACAGTAGGAAGTTCAGCATTTCTAATCATGCTGTCCCACTTTCTAGACATGGAAAAATACTATAGTTCATTTTGCTTTTCATTACTTTACAAAACTGGGAGAGATCAGAGGGATATCTAATATGCCATCTTCTCTGAAGAGCTTTTTTTTTTTTTTTTTTAGAAAAAAGCAAAGTACAAAACATATTTTGCTTTTGTATGGTAGTGCTGAACTAGAAATGTGGTATGCCACCATATGAATGGGCGCTTCAGCTATTTCCACACAGAAGGATATGAAATCCTCAGTGGAAGCATAGTGCCTGGAATCACCTATATTTAAATTATAATAATTTTTACTAGTATGAAAAAAAAAAAAAAACATTTCTCTATAACTGCCTACAACTCACTTTCTAAAACACCTATACAGGCCAAGTTCAAGAAACAAAATTTCAGCTACAAATCTAACACATTTTCTCTTATTAGAGTCATGAGAAATATCAGTTAACCAATTTCCCATTTCTTTAAGAATGCAATTTGTCTATCTTTCATAGATCTTTCCATTCCTTCTTAGCTTGTTGCTTTCTTATTGATCTGGTGATTTCAGTTTGCCTACACAAATCAGTTTGTGCAGAGTGGCTTTTGCTTCACTCTGACTCTTTCCCTGAAGAGAAAGGGAAACAAAAAGTCCAGATGGTTAAAATTATTTTAAAGCAAATATTTAGTGGTTGCAGCTCAATATTTCTGGCACACACTCGCTATTATAAAACTGACACAGTACATTTGCTGTGTTTACTGTAGTCCCAAGGGGAAGACAAATGAATACCTAGGAGGAGCCGCTCCTACTTCTGTAAACATATTACAGTGTCATTACAAATGATGGAAAAATTAAAGATACAGAAAAAAAAGTTTTCACTATTTCTAATGTGCTGTTTTTCCCCAGGGTCTCCCTTCAGCAGTTGCTCTAGAATGGCATTGGTTGATCCAAGCTGACCTTGTTGAATGGTGCATTTCAGCAGATCTGTTGAAGTGCACAGTGCACAATTATGCACTGTAGAGGTAGTCCTCGACTTACAACAGATCGTTTAGTGACTGTTCAAAGTTACAACTGCACTGGAAAAATGAGCCATGACTGTTTTTCACACTTACAACCGCTGCAACATCTCCATGGTCACGTGATCAAAATTCAAATGCTTGGCAACTGATTCATACTTATGACAGTTGCAGTGTCCCACGGTCATGTGATTCCTTTTTGTGACCTTCTGTCAAGCAAAGTCAATGGGGAAGCCAGATTTACTTAACAACTGTGTTACTATTTTAACAGCTGCAGTGATTCACTTAACAAAAAAGGTCATAAAATGGGCAAAACTCATTTAACAACAACTGTCTTGCCTAGCAATGGAAATTTTGGGCTCAGTTGTGGTCATACATTGAGGACTACCTGTGTTTATTGAATTCAGCGACATCAGAAGTCCAATACTCACTGAGCAGCACAAGCTAAAACATTTAGCTCAAGCAGTACTATCACGCCATCTCCCGTTTTTGACTATTAATTTAACAATATTAAGAATGGAATTACAGTACAATTACAGTACAATTACAGAGAGCATTCGTAGTTGCTTTTGGATAGTTAATATAACATTCATTGGCTTTTATTTATTTATTTTGTTTCTTTCTTTTTAATTTCTGAAGTTTTTTTTTTTTAACTGCTGCAGTTTTCCTGGCAAGGTGTTTCAGAGGTGGTTTGCCCTTGCCTGCATCCTATGGCTGAGGGAGAGTGACTAGCCCCAGGTCGCCCAGCTGGCTTTGTGCCTAAGGTGGAACTAGGAATCACGGTCTCCTAGTTTCTAGCCTGGTGACTCAACCATTACAGCACACTGAACCAATTCAGAAAATAAGCAGAATAAAGTTTGATGTCTGCATGCCCCTAGCAAATGGCTACTTCCGCAATGTTCAAACATGTCAACAAATGGTAGACTGCAAATTAAGAGTAACTAATGTTCACATCCTTAACAGTAAGTAAGTAAAACTTGTTGAGTAACATTATAAGGGATTTTATCAAGTTTCTTGAGCATTCTATGTGTGTGAAACAGAGGGAGAGAGAGAAGAATAAAAGCACGGAACTAAAGATATGTGTTAAAAGTAAGCCAGATCAGATTATTAGATGCAAACCTAATTGTTATATCACCCAATTGTTTGTTCTCTGTGCTGTTATGGTCCATAAACAAATAGAGAATCAATGTCTGGATATATTCTAAGGTTGCCCTGTACTAGCTTTGGTCTGATTACATTGATAAATATGTAAACATATGAAAGGAAAAAGCGTACTGCTGTCTGGAAATCAATAGATGGATGGAAAATATTATTTTGGAAAGGTAACGGGGAAGTCTAGAAACAGTGAGCAGATAAGTGACTTACTTTCCTTTAGGAAACAATGCCTTGTGGCACCCTTGGATATAATACAAATATATTAGCCCAGACTTTGAGAAGTGTTGCTTTCAGTTTGTTACAGTGACATATTGAGAGAATGAGAAGGGGGTAAAAGGGAGGGGGAGAGAGAAAAAAGAAAAGGCTGTTATTGTCCATATTGATTTAATTGTCCAGGTTTCTGTGACACAATAGTTAGAGAAAGCATTCCTGTCTGCTACGAATAACTTTCTAATTTTTCAGTGATTATAGCTGAGGTTTTGTATTCGGACCACTGAAAATGAGCTAGCTGTGCTTTTGGATTGTGGTATTAATTCTGGTATGAATGCCTAAGCTTTTTGGCACAGCCACTTAGCAGTGCATGAGGCTGCTACATTGTAGGCAGCTATTCTCATATTACTATCACAATGCCTGCTCCATAACATGAGCACCGGACAATATTTTTGCAATCTGGCTTGAGATCTCTTTAAGAATTCCTGCATTCCTTCTGGAAGAGTAGCGACAAAGAAAGGAAGGATTTTACTATAGCTACCATCTGCAAGAAACGGTGATGTTTTCTCGAGTAGCATTTATGGGGCAAGTCTGGTAAAGACATGTAATAGACTAATACAGCTTAAATAGCACGGAGCAGAGAGTCCAGAATAGTTATGTTGTAGATTGTACTTGTCAGTCAGCTTTTCTTCTCCACCTGAATGCAGGATTAAATCCACTATATTTCACCCTCCTTCTTGGTGTTTGGTATAACAACACCTAACCTTGGGCCCTCAGGATATGATGGCTTATAACTACCATTATGTTGAGACAATAATGCCCAATGCATAATGTTTAATTTTTTAAAAAGAATCTGGCACAAAATTTCCAAAAAAAAAAGGAGATGACAGTCTTAACTATATTTCCTTATTACCCACTTACTTTCACATCAACATTATTGGATTATAAAATATTCAAAGTCAGAAAATATTCATATTTGAAATTCTAGGTTTTGCCGTATTAGCTAGCTATTTCTAAAGTAATGTGATGTTTATGCAACTAATATTTGCAACAGTAACAATTTATGTGTTTTATCGACTGCGGCTAACACATGCTACATAATTTTTTCTCTGTTTATTTGGTCAGATATTGAAATATGTCTTGTTCTGAAATACTATTTCTCAAGTTAAATAATACACTTTAGCAAGATGAAATAGTAATAACAATAAGTCAAAATAAACTCATATATCATGTAGGTTTCTCCCTCAAAGTTCCCTTTTTGAATAAAAAGGAACTATATTGCCTGAATATTGATGTGATTTATAGTATCAACAATATTTGTGGAAAACTGATACAATGGCAAATTAAAACAAAATGGAGTAGCTTGTTCAATGTGTAATAGTCACAGCTGTGGATATGTACTGGCCTTCTGGGAATAGAAAATTGGGAAATTATAATATCAATGGCCATTACTAATTCCTGTTGGTATCAGCCGATGCCAAGAATCCAATTGATAGGCGCCTGGAAAGAAATGGAGTTCTAGGCAGATAAATACATGCCAAAGGAAGCAGGACAACCCCACTGACAGAGTCAGTCTCTAATAATATTAGCTCTAAAAATCCTATACACTATCTATAAGTATAACTGAAAATGTATTAAACTAAACATATTCATTTACAAAATAATAGCAGATAAACCGTAGATGTAAGAAACTGTGGATCCTAAAGTGATCAAGTTTAAATTATTATAGGATTATTATTCAATCTATATTTTCTCTTCTCCTATTCAAAATACTAATGATAATAAGCAGGAATTTGGTTGAAACTAGGCAATTGAAAAAACCAAACCTATTTTATTATTGCCACCAAGTACTTTTTACTGTTTTCATATTGTGCAAACTTGGTTACATATGCCACGATGCAGCCAGAACTAAGAACATATAAATCCCATCCATGTCAATAGTGAAAAAATTAAGGCTGTGGTCAGGTTCCCATTGGAATCTATAGCTATGGAAGGATTCTGCATAAAGACAGCCAATGTGTTATGTTTGGTTTGCAAATACCCAGTCACTCAGGTGTGATTGTCAGTATAGAAATTTGATAAAATCTTATATAAGTCAGTCATCCAATTGCCACTCATTTTTAGATATGAGGCTGCATTTATGTACATAATCAGCTTTCCTGTCATTTTCCTTCTGAACAGGTTTGGTGAGGTATGGGGTGTTAGAAAGGGTGAGGGCTAACAATTCTGCTGATAAATGGTTGTTCAAGGTATTGAATGATTCTATCCCTGGCCATTTGGTTCACAAAAGAAAAATAACATACAACACTCCACTTGTATCTCCCAACAATTTATGCTGAATTTATTCATTATTTTGTCAGTGGCAGTTTTCAAAATGGAATAAATGAAATAAATGAATGAAATATTTATTCTGCCATAAGTAACAAAGAAATAATTAATTTAAAATGTGTTTTTTAAAAAATATCGGTCTGAGACTAAGGGGAAAAGGTATCAGATTTCTTTTAGGAAGAGAAGATTGCTTCTTCTAACATTTCTGTAGACCCCTAAATTACAGTTTGTTCCTGGATTAAGATTTAAGTGCCATGTTTAACAGTATTAAAAAATAGCCTAGAATTCCAGGCATTTTTAGTAGAAAATTCCATAATGAAGTCAATTATAGTATAGTTACATCATGAAAATTATTGTTATTGAACATTCTGTTCAATAACATTCTGTTAGTTATAGTATTTTGTTGCCTGTATTTTCAGTTCTACAATTACATTTGAATATTAAAATTTCCCCTTGTTTGATGGAAAAAGTCTGTGAAAAAAAACCCAAAGAATATAGTGCCTATAAAAATATATCCCATTAATCCAAGTATAATGTAATCTACACTACCCACCTGAAAAAATATATGCAGTAAACCACAAAGCTAGATCCATAAATTGTTATAAATTAAAAAAAAACTGTTTGGTAGCAAGGAGAAATATTAAACATGTTTTGTATAAAAAGATTTAACTTTTATCAATATATATCTTATATACTTAAGTTGTTAAGGACACACTTTAATTACCACAAGTATAAATTTTTCTTTAAAGCAAAATGCCTTTCCTGATTACATTGTATTTTTCTGCAAAAGTAACACTTCATGAAAATTTGTCCAGCCAATAGTGTCTACTGTTCACTAGAAATAAATTAAATAATGGTATTATAAAAATGCTCGAGTGTTTGTACAGCAGTAAAATAGTTTCTTTGCTGAAATTAATACCTTCAGCAAAACCCATTTTACATGAATCTATAACACATGGATTCAGCTTTTATTACTCTTCTTTAAGCGGACAATTATATTTATATGATAAATTCTCCTAGTTTGTAACAAATATTTAAATAGTTGTTCGTATTTTTTATATGGAACAACAATTTTGAATACCATGGTATTTATTATTGCACTGTAAATTTTATTGTGCTGTTTTTTACTAAAAGCTGAAAATGCTGCATGCAACTTCACAGCAAACAAAATTGCTTACACTTCCAAGTACATTAAGAACCAATACAAGGACATTTGCTTTCTACCGCGGTCATAATATAAAAGCTCCAAAGGTTTCATACAGTTGCAAAAATTAATACTAAAAATATTTGACAATGCACTTTCAGTCTTTAAGTTTTTGTGAAAAGAGTTACAATCACACAGTATTTAATTTGCATCTCCTCCAAGGGATACTAGTAGGCATTGTTTATTTTTACACAGAATTTTATTGTAAGAGATTTAATTTGCCAAAAGAAAAGACCCTTCTGGTAGCTTTTGCAAAACTGCTTTTGTCCCCTTTGCACACAACAGTATTTTTTTTTTCCAAACAATTTATACTGAGAAGATAGAAACACTGATCGCCGCAACTTCCTGCTCAGCTGAGACTAAAATTAAATAGATTTGAACATAATAAGATAGGGTCACTTTTCCAGTATTTTCTGTAGCTGCTCAGTGAAAAGAATGATTGAAAGCAGCAAAAGCACTGGACATTTGATGTTCCGTAGATCCAGATTTGCTGGGTATGATTTGTATTTTGAATTAGCGACTGTCCCCAAGAAAAGTAGGCATTCACTGAAATTTAGCAATGTGGAAAGATAATAGAAAACAATAACAAGGATACTTGGATGGATAATGGTTTCTGTCCTATTTCTCTACCTCCCAAGTGGACATTTGGTAATTTTAATAATGTGGATTTCAATGGCTCCTCTGTTAGCTGGGAATAAGTTATAAAATCTTATCAGATGAGCATGATACACTCAAAAGCAGGAACTAATGAGAGGGAAATCTATACAGTCAGTTATTTTTATTATCGCTGGAACTAAATGCAATCGATGTTAACTGAGGAGTTTAAAGCAGCCTGGGTGGAGCGCTACCCCACCATTCTACTTCCATTCTCAGAAACACACACACATACACAGAGAGAGAGAGAGAGAGAGAGAGAGAGAGGGAGAGGGAGAGGGAGGGAGAGAGAGAGAGAGAGAGAAATACACACCCAAGTACAAAAGCTTGCTGCTTTCAATTTAATGCAATCATGCCTCTTACTGGCTGCCAGAAGATGCGGCAAGGGCAGTCAAACACAAATTGAGTATTCATGGAGACTTTGAAATGTAGAAGGATAATGACAGGCACGCTGTAGATAATTCTTTTCTTTTCCAAAAGCTGCACCCAAAAAGCAAGAGATCTTCACTCATCTCTCTCTAGAACTATCTCCATGGTTAAACTGAGTTGTTGAAGATAGACATAGGAAAAACAAAATCTGGATAAAAAGTCAGAAAAGAAGCTTGGGTAAATGGAGGACTCTACTCCCCAACATCATTGTTGTTTTATGTTTAAAAACAAGGATAGTATTATTATTTTTTTTAAAAAAGAAAAGTGATCCAAGATGTTTATATTTTAATCTATTTTTAAGAGTGACTTTTGAAGACAAACTAGCCAATTATTAGTGACATAAATCTTCTCTTTTAGATTTTAACACTCACGGAAGTACCAAAGTTTTATATTCTTAAAAAAAAAAAAAATCAAGCAATTTGGCAATATAATCTTCTGTATGTTTCTATTACTCAAAGCTTAATTATTCATCACCACTTCTGCTGCGACTGTTATTAAGGGTTAGAGTTTGTGGCAGGGAAGATGCTGCCACAGATATTGCTATAACTTTTCCACTTGTATATTGATTGTAACCAGATTGAAACAAGGGGTCAAAAGAAATAGCACTGGACTGCTATTAACTTGTTCTACTGCTACCTGTTTCTTCAAGAGGAGAGAAAGGTCCACTGAATTTAGAATTTTGACTTTATGGTCTATGACCATAATAAAAATTGATTCATTCATTCAGAATTTTGACAAAGGACATCTCACCACTGAATTCTGGAATTCATATTGAACACATCTGGAAAGCAGTCTGGGAAAGGTTAGGGAAGAAAAACTATGAGGATATTGGAAAATGAAATACTGTAATCCATTAAGAACCAGGGATCACCAATTATACTCAAATTGATGGTGATCAAGATGAATTACATAACCTTAATTAACGAGGAGGTCTGCTTAGAGTTGGAATGAATGAGTACTTCTCTTCAAGAATAGTACTTAAAAGGAAGATTCAGATAATTCTTATTGTTATTCACTGGCCAACATTTTCTAGAATCTCTATAAAAATAACAAGGTTCAAATTAAGAATTATAAATATTTCTAAAATCAATAAAGGAAACAGTTCACTATAATGCTATGAATGCAAATAATAGATTACGAATAAAAAACCTACTAGTAAGAATTAATATAAAAGCTAATAGCAGGATTATAAAACTACTTTAGGAATGAAATGCTAAAACCCTTGCTTACTACATGCTAAGCTGCTAAGTGAGTAAGTACGTGTATGCTATTATTGGGATCAATGAATTTATTTAATTCTTATAGCCCATCTCAACCAAGCGACTCTGGTGAATCTGGCCAAGTGAATGGTAAAGTGTAAACTGAATTATATATTGGTGGGATCCTAAGGATTAAATAAATAATTTTCTGCATGGAGAAATGACAACTGAAATAATTTTTGCAACTCAAATAGAGATGTTAGGATTTTGAATCAACATCAGACAGCAAATGAAGCCATAGCAGAACCAGTGAAGCTTCTGTTAGCAAGCAGAATTATGAAGATGGTTTAGAAAGAAGTTAGGAATACGAGGACTAAAATTTCAAGTTCCTCCAGGGCTGGTTTGCTTTGCAAAAATTGTGTTATTATATCTTCCCTGCAAAATTAGAGGCAGCAGTATCTTAAACTAAAGAAAAAAAAACTTTGCATGTATTGGGCAAATAATATTACACAGCTAATTTTAAGAAAGATTTCCTATTTATATATTGCCAATATCAGTGATCTTGTTTGTCCTGGTCTTCCTGGAGATCTATGTCAGCCACCCACTGTCCAATTGCAGCTGTAGTTCCAGATAAATCCTTAGCCAGTAGGCTTTACTTGAGAAGCCTTAGTGGCATAAGTCACCTTGACTTCTAGCTATCCAGGAAGAGGAACAATTATCAAAACACATCATGGCAGATGTGGAATTGCTAGAAAAGTGGAACTTAAGCTAGAATTAAGGTTGGTATATGCATGCCCTGGATTCCAGGAAGATCTAAACAAAGTGCTGCAAATGCAGCCCGATATTAAGAATAATGTCCTTAGGAATCTGAACTGGATACGATTTAAGGCTCTTGGTGATTTTTTTGTACATGCCTAACATCCATGTAACATCCAGGAAATAGATTTTGCTTTAAAGAATGTTGTCGTTTTGCCTTTTTTTTTATTTAGAAGACATCCAATGGCTTTAATGCTGTTATTAGCCTTATGGAAGTAGATTTGATATGTTCACACCAGATTTCTGGGTACTGGAATACTATGCCAATATATTTAAAGGATGGAACCTAGTCTATAGTATTGTTTATCTCCCATTAGTATTTGCAGCATTTCAGTTCCTTTGAAAAGATGACGAATTTGGTTTTAGAATAGTTTACTGCAAGCCATCTTCCTTGCAATATTTTGCTGGGCCCATAGATTTCTTCTCAGACCAACTAAGATAGAGAAATATGGTCACATAATTAATATGGAGGAGTACAGGTAATTGTCTATTACATTTTGAGGAATGAAATTTGGCCTTGGTCCAGATAGTTCATACTAAAAAGAAGGAGGACAGAATACAACTCTGTTTTGCTCCTTTTGGGATTGAGATATATAGGTAGACTTACCCTATGAACACAGTTGAGACCATTTATGATCACTGTGGACTTATGACCACAGTTGGGACTGGAATTTCCATTGTTAAGCAACATGGGTCATTAAGTCATCATGTGACCATGACCGATTTTACAATCTTTTTTGCCACAGTCGTTAAGTGAATCAAATGATCATTAAACGAATTCAGCTTCTCCCATTGAATTTGCTTGTCAGAAACAGTCTGGGAAGGTAGCAGACCACATCACCTGATCCTGGGACACTGCAGCCATCAGAAATACATGCAGGTTGCCAAGCAGCTGAATTGTGATCATGTGACCTTGGGGACATTGTGATAATTGTTAAGGGTGAGGACCAGTTACTGTATAAGTCATTTTTTTTCAGTGCTGTTATAACTTCAAACACTCACTAAACAAACGGTTGTAAGTCAAGGACTACCTGTATGCAAAAGAGGTTGTTACCACTACAACATCTAAGTTTTAAAACTGTGCTTCCCTGCTTCCTTATGAGAATGATTGCTACAAAAAATGAAAAGGAGAGTTTCTGTATATTATATAAACAAAATAGTTTCAAAGTATGTTCTAAGAAAGAAATAAACAATTAGGAGTAAAAACGGCAGAGGAAATGAAGAGTAATTTTGATTGAAGTAACAAGACATAATTTGAAATGAAGAATGCCTAATGAGAAAATGGTGGCAACAACATGTTAGAGATCTATTTTGGAAGGTTAGCGCTACGTTAAACAGAAGAATTGAAAATAATGCAGTAAATGCTCATTTCTAAGCAAACCTATGAAAAGCGAGTCATAAATGTTAAAAACAATAAGATTGCACTTGTATGTAGAATAACTAGAGCAGGCATGTCAAGCTCGCAACGTCACGTGATGTCACACAACGTATCGGGACTTTTTCCCCATTGCTGGCAATGGGGTGGGCACGGTTTTGGCGTGACGCAGTTTGACATGCCTGAACTAGAGAACTGTACAAAATGGTTGCATTTCTTATGTAGTGGCTATGTAGCTTGTTTAACACACTTGTGAAACCTTCAAATGTATGTGATTATTTTGTAAGCCTCCCAGAGTCCCCTCTAGGTGAGATGGATAGCAAACAAGTCAAATACATATGTACATAAATAAATAAATAAATGAATGAATGAATGAATGAATGAATGAATGAATGAATGAATAAATAAATAAATAAATAAATAAATAAATAAATAAATAAATAAATAAATAAATAAATAAATAAATAAATAAATAAATAAATAAATAAATAAATAAATAAATAAATAAATATTGTATTATTCCCTTATGCAAAGGGGAGTTGACAAAAGAAAATGCAAAAACTATAATTTTATAACATTTTCTTCAGCATGCCTAGGAAAATGTTTGGAAGAATGCTGATCAACAGGACGTCAGAGGTGATAATGAAGAAATTTTCAGAAGTGTGGTGAACTTTATGCTAGGACTATGTGGACCACATTTCAATGAGAAATGTAGGAATGTAAGGAAGTAAATTTACCACATGATTGTTGAATTAAAGAAAAAGTATGGTAAACTCTGGAATGATGGAAAGTTTTCACAAATACGGAGTGGTGGTTGAATGCTAAATGCAATAGAAATGATATATGTTGGGAGTATACCACTATGTAAGAGAAGAAATGGAATGTGTAGCATTTGTAGAATTGTATTGGTCAGGACATCTGCAATACTTTGCTATGCAGATGATACCATTGTTTTTGGCTGAGAATTTGAATGATTTGTAGTGAGTTAATTGTATGATGCAATGAATGAAATGGAAATATTACTCTTACTGTTATTATGACAATTTATATGGCTGTCCACTTGCAAAGCACACTTGTGTGGCTGACAATGTTAAAAGCAGTAAAAATATATAAAAATAATAGAAATCCAAAAAGAAAAGAAGAAAACCAGTCCTGGAATCAAATTCACCTCATACATCTTAATATATCCTGTCAGGTCACACAATATCTTGGCCCAATGCTATGGAAAGGCATGTTCTTCAGGGCATTTCCAAAAGCCAATTTAATATTAAAGTTTTTGAAATGAAATTGGGTATTTCATTATTCTTCCATCTTTGAATGTACAATAGTCTTTCCACAGTTATCCTATCTATGCAAAACTAATTTCTCATATTTCTTTTCTAGTTCAAAGTCCATAAAACCCAATAGAATTAATTTCTGATTTTTCACCCCAGATATTTTTCAATTTTATTTTGCATGCGAGTTATGTGCCTCTTTTCTGTAATATTTTTGTTATATTGTTGTTTATGTTTTTTTTGTTTTTTTAAAATAGATTTGCAAATAAATAATGCAATTGAACTGAATGAATTATATCACTATTTCTGATTTGTCTTGGTACAATAATGGCCTTGAGTACCACTCAGAGTAGTAAAAATCATCAGAACAAAGTTTCTGCAAAGTTAAAAACTCTTGGTAATTTACTTTATCTATCTAGTTTTCTTGGCATGAGAATAGACATAGTTTGCATCCCCAGTCTAGACTATTGGTCTGTTTTTTTCCAGGTAGCCTTCTCTCTGAGTACTAATTAGTTCTGATCCTGGTTTGTTTGAGCTCAACCAAGGTCACTAGATGCTGCTACTTATTGTGGTGAAGAGAAGCTTCCAAAACTTTCAGTGGGATGGCTCAACTATGTCACTCTGGGGAAGTAGTTACGAACACGTGGTTCCTTCTTCTCCAAGAAAAAAAGGAACTTCTGCCATGGATGCTATAAACTGTTACTATTATTTAATGTTAATAGCATGCCAAAGAAAATGGCTAATAATACATTATACAATTAGATGCCTTTCATATCAGTGCATCTATTAATGTAAAATATATTCAGAGAGGTCTGGCTTTGCAGTTTTTAGTTAGGACTATCCATGTGTGAAACTAAATTATTTATTCTCCTTTTTCAGTTCGAGCTACATCAGCTTGCAATTATATCCATTATGTTTGAGTGCTTCATCATGTGTTCTCAGATTTCAGAAAATAAAAACATACATCTTCTTTGCATAAAGCGAAGCCCTGAAAGGGGCTATCTTTCTCAAAAGTGAGAGAATCATCTGTATGTACTACCAAATTGTTCTTTATATCACTCTACTGTACAAGCTAGTAGAGTTCCCTGTTCCTTAGTATTTTTTGCCATTTATTTCTATACCTTAGGGGTCCCCGGTCCGTGGACCAGTATCGGTCCATGGCATGCCAGCAACCGGTCCGCACAAACAAACAAAGCCCCATCCACGGGATGCAGACAGCACACAAAACCATGCCCCCTCTGGTCCGCGGAAAAATCTCTCTCCACGGAACTGGTCCCTGGTGCCCAAAAGATTGGGGACCTCTGCTATACCTATTTGAATCAGCCACGAGATCTCTGATCCACAGCCGTAACCTATGTATTCCACCAAGTCATGTCCCTTCTCTTCTATGAGCATTTTATTTCAATCCCTTATTTCCTTTCAATCAGGATTCCATTTCTTTCTTTCTTTTTCTTAGTAGGTTAGAATTATAAAGTGGGGTTTATTTTATTTTTGACTTATAGTTATAATACTAAACAATCTACAGATGGTAGTGTGGTCCAGCAGAGTTCTACTTGATATCCCCAAATTCAAGAGAAACTTGGTCTAGCATTGCATCTTAACTAGAACATTACTTTAGAGTGACATTGGTCTGAACTTACATTAAAATGATAAAGAAACATTATCAATTCTGCATGCATTTTGACAGAGAGAAAAGGAAGGAAGGAAGGAAGGGAGGGAGGGAGGGAGGGAGGGAGGGAGGGAGGGAGGGAGGGAGGGAGGGAAGGAGGGAGGGAGGGAGGGAGAGACGGGGGAGGGAGGAAGAGAGGGAGAGAGAACAAACCCACCAGTGGTACCATGTCATCTCTATGCCTGTTTCTTTTCGAAATATATAAATGTCACAAATGACATAGAAAATTCACATTTGTGCCCAACACCACACAGAATGATATTACATACTGTTAGTCTCAAATAATATTCCATTTGTCAGATACCAGTACATGTAAAGAAAAAAACCCCACAGAAATTAAACAAAAAGTAAATACAAGAGTTATCTTGTAACATGTTAATGCACCTGGTTTTACCACGAATCATTTTAGCTCTGATCTATAGCATAGCTGAAATAAAATATACAAGTTTAAATGATCACTGTATACTTCTTCCAGTACAAAAATGTTAGCCAAAATCCAATTATTCCAATTCTTTTCTAACAAAATAATATTTCTATTGATGCCACTACTGTTTCATACTCCTAAGAGAAACAAAGAAAAAACAGTAGTACGAGGTAGTCCTCATTTAGCAATTACCTTGTTTAGTGATTGTCTACAATTATGAGGTAATGAAAAAGTGACTTTGCAATCAGTCCTTGCATTTACAACTTTGCAAGTCTATAAAGCAAAGGAAAGCTGAAGTACAATCATAAGTAGAGTTGCAGTTTGCTTAGCAATTGCTTTGCTTAAAGACCAAGTTGCTGGTCCCAAATGTGGTCGTTAAACGAGAACTACTTTTAATAGTAAAACCAATATTGGTGTTAGATTACCTCCCCCTGAACCCATCAGGTGATTGTATCAAAATATTTATAAACATTAAAATAGCTTCTGGTTACCATCCTTACATCAAATATCCCTCCCTTGATAACTGTACTTGAGTTTGCCTTGTTCCCATAATATACAGGGATATCATTTTTTTAAAAAAATAATTCAATTTCTGTTTTGAATGTATACTGTTACCTTTGCTATTGCTGCACCAGTTTCCCCAATATTGTCAGCAAAATATTTTTTCCCCAATGTTGGGCCAAATCTGTCCTTGTGACCATCAGCAAATTGTGATATTTTTAAATTTAGTTATTCTGGAAAAAAAATCCTAGTGAAAAAAAAATGGATTTCCATTCAAGCTTTACTTTGAAAATTCAGTAAATTTTACTGATTTGTTTTCTATAAGTCCTCCCATTTTTGTGATGTAATCAGTTCTTTACAATTTTTCATCTACTTTTCATCCACATTCATCATACAATCTTGTAGTTGTTTGGGCTCCATGTAGCATTTTAACAGCAATTTTCTATACTTCCTAATAGATGGCCTTGATTCTTTATTAGTATTTCTAATTCTGCCATTTATCTTTAAAAAAACCTCCTTTTTTATAACAAGCACAATATTTTCGACTCATTTCTTTAATTGGCTTCTCTTTCTCTAGTTTAGGATTTGTGTGAACAACAGATCATCCTATTTATGCAGAAATATTGAAAATTCAAAAGATTAGTTTGTGGTAGCTAATTCATTGGTAACTCCAAATTTGGTAGTTATAAAATAAAAAATAATAAAATGAAATGAAATAAAATGGCTAATTTATGATGTGTCTATGTAATATAGATATTATGTATAAGAGTGACAGGTACAAATCACATGGGTTTGTACTGTTTTTTTGTGCATGTAGGTAGGCCAGTCTGGTTTTCACATGTGCAGTAATCCTGGACTTACAACCATTAATTTAGGGACCGTTTGAAGTTATAACGGTACTGAAAAAAGTAACTTATGACTGGTCACTCCTCACATTTACAACCATCACAGCATCCCCAGTCACATGATCAAAATTTGGGTGCTTTGCAACTAGTATGTATTGCAGCATCCCGGGATCATGGGATTGCCACTTGCGCCTGTCCCAGCTGGCTTCTGACAAGCAAAGGCAATGGGGGAAGCTGGATTCACTTAATAACTGCAGGGGTTCTCTTAACAACCTTGGCAAAAATGGTTGCCAAGAACCACTGAACAACTACTTTCATTAGTAATGGAAATTTTGGTCCCAATTGTGGTCATTAGTCAAGGATTGCCTGTACAGAGCAATGTCTGTGTATGAGATTGAATTCAACAAAATTTCTCCCAAATAGTGTAGGAAATTTCAACCTTAATTTCTAGGGGAAAAATGTAAATTAGGAACACATAAAAAATGCCATATATATCCTAAGAGGTATTCAGGTTAAGACAGGAGCCAGGAGTTCTGTAGATCTAACTGCATGCTTTCCACCAAGAGCCCTGGTGGTCCAGTGGTTAGAACACAGTGTTGCAGGTTGACTTTGCCCACTGCCAGGAGTTTGATCCTGATTGAAGGTTGACTCCGCCTTCCATCCTTCCAAGGTCAATAAAATGAGGGCCCAGATTGTTGGGGGCAATAGGCTGACTGTGTAAAATACTTAGAGAGTGCTATAAAGCACTAGGGGGTGGTACTGTATATAAGTCTAAGTGCTATTGTTATTGCTATTCACTTTTCTGCTGCTTCTACAAAGATTCTACAAAGCTTTTTTCCCTGATAAAATCCTCTCACTTAATTCCTTCATTGTCTCATTTGTCACCACCCTCTCACACATGGTTCCACTTTTTATTATACCCTGGAAAATCTAGGTAGCCTTTATGAGGTTCCGTAGGTCTTCAATTTGCAGTCATCTGAAATACATTTGCTTTTCAACAGTGTGCTAATCAAAGGCAACAGATTTGGAAGACCCTTCATGTTTCAGTTTGGATTGCCAGCATCACTGCAATTCAGAGGGGGGGGGGAATTCTCCTGACTTAAAGAATCATTGTCAACCAGATTGCTACTAAGCAGAGGCCAAATCTGGATCAGATCAAGGCACCTAAAGTGCTTAAGAAAGCGAAGACAGGATGAGCGATGTCAGGAAGAAGCTTGCTGAGAATCTGCATTAGACTTTATACAAAGAGAAGCATTCCTGGACTAAATTGGTATCTTCTGTGTCCTGCTTCACCAGAAGCAAATAATTGACATATTTAAAGAACTGCTAGTTCTGTAATATCACAGATATATTTTTACCAATTCTTTTCTGCAAAGGATCCTTGGCAATACATGATTCTCTCTCAACAAATGACTTTGTTAGCATAATGGCACCTAAAACTTTTTGGACTCTTTAGGATTAAAATATCCTAGTTATCCACTTGGAATTTAACCGAATACTATTGTCATTTAAAAATAAACATGAAAAATAGCCACAATCATCCTATTTATTGGAATTCTCCATATTGTTCTATGAATCTCAATTGCAATTTTCATTCTTCCATACCATGAGAAAAATCTTGTATATCTAGATTTTGGTTTACTAGTACAGGTAGTCCTTGACTTACAACAGTTCATTCGGTGACTGTTCAAAGTTACAACGGCACTGAAAAAAGTGACTTATGACCCATTTTTCACACTTATGACTGTTGCGGCATCCCCATGGTCACATGATCAAAATTCAGACACTTGGCAGCTGACTCATATTTATGATGGTTGCAGTGTCCCGGGGTCATTTTGCAACCTTCTGCCAAGCAAAGTCAATGGGGAAGCCAGATTCACTTAACAACTGTGTTACTTACTTAACAACTGCAGTGATTCACTTAACAAATGTGGCAAGAAAGATCGTAAAATGGGGCAAAACTCACTTAACAATTGTCTTGCTTAGCAATGTGTTGTAAACTGAGGATTACCTGTACCTGTGAATGTTTCTCTTAGGCCTTATAGATAAATATGACTGTATTTTGAGTAGTTAGATTTTCTGAGTTTCCCCAGAAGTCTCTGGAAAACGTAACTCGGTAGCAAAATGGAGAATCATATATTTAAAATCTAGCAACTTTATTAGAAAGGATCAAAGGTAAGAGGCTGGGGAACACCCTTGCCTTAAATATAAGGGAACCGTTAGAAAGGCAGCCTCATTTAGGTGGGCAAAATACCTACAATTATTATTACATTATTGTATAAATAAATAAGCAATTCGTCTGGTCAAGTAGTATGCTTGCAGAATTTCCACTAATTTCAATGCATGATTAGAGTACAAAACAGTCTCCCTTTTTTTTTTTTGGAGAGGAATGGCTTTCAAATGATAAGATCTTGCATGTGCATACATGTGTGCCTATGTATGTTAGTGTGTATATGTGTATATCTATATATTTATGTATTTATGTATGTATGTATGTATGTCTACTGATGCCTTTTGATAACTTTAGCAACAAAGAGACTGAGCATTTGTTCAAGCTGTATGTTTGCAGTTTTGAAATGGGCACTCAGCAAAGTTATGAAAATATTAAAAAAGTAAACATATTGTAAATTAATGCAAATTTTATTGGCATTAACAGATATGCAAATTAGCTGCCAATCTTGAGCAGTTGGTCACCTTCCAATGTGATCCTAAGTGCCAAAAATGATGATCACAGATTTGAGCCATATTTGCACAGTATCAGGTCAATACTTGAAATTGGATAGTATGTCTGGTGTTCAAGGGTAATGAGATGTGTGTGGATGAGTGTGAGATAGAAGAGGAAGTGAGAGTTTGAGATGGAAACACTTGACTTTTTGCTCTCTGAAGAGTTCACTTTTCTCATGCTTTGTGGAGGAGATTAGAATAAAACTCAGCATTCACTGAAGTGTGAAATCTGTATATAAAATGCCTTCATGCTCAGAAGACTTGAATCCAAGGCTCTATTTAACTGTTACTTACTAGCTGAACCACAGCAATAAACTACTTGTTTCCTAACGGTCTGTTTCATGCTTGCCAGGCTGGTGAGTCCTATTTTGTTTCGTACTGCTCATATGCACAAATTATAAATGGTGTATGCTGACCCTTTGCCATTTTGTTTTCTTTATTCCAATAAAACTATGGGAATCTGTTGCAGAAAGCAAACTATTCTAATTTGATCTCACAGATCAGCCATTTCTAAAGTGAAGTACAATCTGATTGAGTTGCAAAGTGTAAGTCTACAGATTTAGGCTATAAAACTCTGGAGATCCAACTGGATGGCAGCAAAGGGTGTTTTCTATATCTGGATTTTTGCAAACTTAGCATAGGAGCCATGATTCTATTGCAATGTCATAAATCTGCATACAATCCATAAGTATGTGTGTGTGAGAGAAATCTACTGAAGAATAATCAAAAGTGAGCTTTCAACAGGAAGGCCCTATAAGAAGACCTTGCAAGAAACAGGTGTTGGCAAATAAAAATGTCTTACTGGAACAGAACATTGAAGAAAAACAACAATCTCCCCCATGTTGAAACTCTGAATTAATACACTTTAGTTTCTTTTGGAGGCCAAAAATATCTAATTTAATGCTTCTCTCAGTCCTGGATATAATTTTTAAAAATTGAAAGCAATTGCATTAAAAATAAATAAAATACTGTAACGCCAAAGATGTCTTTCTTTTCTTTTTTGGGTGGGAATAAGTTACATTAAAAACAGTTCTTGATAATTATCATGATAAGGATAATTAGCTGAAGTTCAACCCATTCCTGGAAGGTGTCTTATTAGTAGTGTTGGAAGTCAGCACCCACCCACCTTCCTAGAGAAGAAAATATTTTGGGGGATATTAAAAAAGGCAGAATATTATATTTCCCCAAAGGAATAATAGAAAATCTTAGGCAGAATCTCCTCCCCCCCCCAAATCTCCCAGTCCCAAGCAGAAACCAGCTCTGTAGAAATGCAGATTTGATCATCCTATTCAGAAAGACTGGGCTACTTATTCATAAGCAAAATGCCTTCAGCCATAGCCCCAGAGAAGGTTTGAGCTGATGGGATTAGAAAAACAAAGACTCCAAGGAACATGACCTTTAGGAGGATTAACCCACCACCATTAGAATACCAAAAGGGCACACTCAACCTCAAGTCAAAGTTCATTGCACAGGAACAGGAGGAACCTCTGAAATACAAAGCGCAAAGAAGGTATAAAAGCCCACCACTCCCAGCTCCATTTTGTCAGCTTTCCCAGAACTGCATGCTGTTGCTGTTCTGTTCTTTAATAAACTGAACCTTCTTTCCTAAGCAGCCTCCAATTTGTTTATTCCCAGCTTGGACTGGACCCTGAAGATTTTTTTTTTTCAACAGTAGTATTCTTTCTGTCCAAAATGGTAGATTACATCCTGGATGAGCTATAGTTTTTCTAAAGCACTGGTTTACATTCATGGCCCATGTAAGGTTAGTAAATATCTGATCAGGCAAAGAAGGACAGGGACAATTGAAAAGGAGGACAATAACTGAGACAGGAAGATGTACTAACTGTTTCTCCTTTTGCTGGACATCTGATCATCCTAGGCCCACAAAGCTTCTGTACACAGCCTTGCTACTCAGCTAAAAAGCTACTGCTATTTTTTTGTTAATGTAATGTCCATTACATTAAATTAAATGTAGTGGATTTAGTTTTAACAAGGACAGTGAATAGAGAGAAAGAGGAATTTGAAGAACATTAATCTATAGTAGCTTAATTTATGGAATCACTAATCCACCAGGCTAGTTAAAGTACAGGTATCTCTAATTTAAGTCTTGACCTTTAAAGGTATGAATGAATAGGTTTTTTAATGTAGATTTTTCCCAGCTAAGTAACAGCATCTACAGGTAGTCCTTGACACGTAACTATAATGGAACCTACCTATTATGACCATATGTTGTGATGGTTGAAAATCGGATTGGTCATCTGACCAAACTGATTTTTACACCCTTTTTTTTTGCAGTGGTCATTAAGCAAATGTGGCGGTCATAAAACCAATGTTGTAAAACATTGTCATGTGACCATGGGACACTGCAAGTGGCTGGAAATGCAGCCGTGTTGCCAAGCACACGGAATGTGGTCATGTGATCATGGGGGAGGGTGACCGATAGTTCTTGGGATTCAGAATTCAGTTTTTTCAGGTAGGTTGTAATTTGAATGGTTGCTAAGCAACCAGTCATAAGTTGAAGGCTATCTGTAGTAACACCTAATAAACTATGGCTGATCACAAAAAAACTAATCAGATTTACATTCTGGTAGAATCTCAGTGAGAGACAACTGTTATTTACAGGGATTTAGGCTGGACTGGGAAAAGGGTGCGAGCCACCCATGCTTGTGTTACATAAGATAGGTAGGTCACATATGACTCTTTTAATTAAGATAAAATTAAGATATAAATAAATGAACCTTGAAAGAAGGCAATCAACTATCTTGAAATATGTTTGAAATATCCTATATATCTGACACTTTAATGATGTGATAAACACACACACAAACACATGCATCCAAAACTATCCTTTTGGATATTTGGCATTTTGAACAGAAAGGTGGCAAGTACATCAGATAGAAAGCTAGTCAAATAGATAGATAAATTTATACATCTAAGCTACTATGTGGTTTTATCACTGTTTCCTGTACAGCATGGAATAAGCAGGAAAGAATATAGGATAAAGAATTATTCTCCTTGCTGTTTTGTTTTTTAAATAATTGTTCAGCAAATGATTTTACGATTACACTTTTATTCACCATATTGGAAACACTGAAAATTTTCACCAGCTGATCTTTCCAATAATTTTATTTCCCTATTAAGTATTATTTGGATTCACCCTCCCCCCCTCACAAAAAAAATCTTATCAATTGTTATCCTTGGCAAAGGTTCTCACAAATAAATTCCCATGGAAGATTCACAGGAATCCCACTGAAAGAGAAAACATTTAAAAAGCAGGTAGATAAGAGGTATCAATATCCTCCTCAGCATCCTGCTTTTCTCCTACGATAGCTAAAGTCTCTCTATATATTTGATTGTGTATAATTTCACAATAAAACCAACTTGCCTTCCTGTGGGGCATCCCATAGCTATTTTGCCACAGTACATGAAGCAGACATGTAAAGAATCATGATTTAAGATACACGAAGCAGAATTTAATCCTGCCCTATATTTCAGCAGTCCCCACCAACTGCTCATGTCAGAAAGACTCTGAGCCTGTAAGATATTACCAACATTTTGAGATGCTTTGCTAAATCTTTTGAACAACTTGTACAACATCACATAGTTTTCACCATTTGTCATTAGGAGTTTATTCAGTGATTTTGATGAGACACAGAAACACCCTCTACCAACATTTTTTACCTTCAGCCTGCAGGAAATGATGGGCTGGCCTAATGGCCTAGCAGTTAACTTTGCCCTACACAACAACCATTAAGAGTCAGTTCAAAGCAGGCAGTTATTTTCTTTTCTGCATAAGGCATAGCAGCTGCTGTATTTCAATCAGATGAGAAACCAAGCCACCAGTCGTACTCCAGCATCTAGAGAACAAGTAATTGACCTCTTTATCAAGCACTTGGACTGGGATTTGCCTGTGGCAAAAACTCAAGTGACAAGGGCAGTGGCCAGCAAGAGAAACAAATTCATTCTCATGGCCCAGCTTTATGATGCAGCAAGGACTTTAGCTATTGATACTTTGCCTGTCCTTAGCATGGCAAGCATTTTCTTCAAGGACTCTTCTCCTAAAGACCCAGTGGCTGTGCTAGTCTCCTGTCCCTAAAACAGTACACCAGCACCAAATCTATAAATTAGCTGCTCTCCATCAGAATGTCCTATACAAAGTGATCTAGTCCAGTGAGGTCTTTCTTTTTTTAGGAAAAGAAATAAAACCAAAAAAGAACACACCAAAAGTCTACATGCCATAATCAATGCTTTCATAAAAAGCTCTTGTAAAATATTCATGAAGCAGTCTGGTGTTGAACAGGGGAAATCTGTTCAACATCTCACAATAATATACATCTTAATTGGCTACACTAATATCCATATAGGTTCCCAAAAGAAAGGGGAGAGAGAAAGAAGAAGAAATAAATGTTAACTATCAAAGAAGATTCCCCTAGCTTCTTTAGGTATATTACATTCTAGTTATCATGCTACACAGTAAAAACACTGCAGTCTTAACAAAATAACAGAATTGGAAGGGACCTTGGAGGTCTTCTAGTCAAACCCCCTGCTCAAGCAGGAGACCCTATACTATTCCAGACAAATGACTGTCCAATTTCTTCTTAAAAGCCTCCAGTGACAAACTTCTGAAGGCAAACCATTCCACTGGTTAATTGTTCTCACTGTTAGGAAATTTCTCCTTAGTTTAAGGTTGCCTCTTTCCTTGATTAGTTTCCATCCATTGTTTCTTGTCTTTCCTTCTCGTGCTTTGGAGAATAGGTTGACCCCCTCTTCTTTGTGGTGGTCCCTCAAATATTGGAACACTGATATCATGTCAATCCTAGTTCTTCTCAATTCCTGCAACTATACTTCATGTTTTAGCCTCCAACCCCCTAATAATCTTTGTTGCTCTTTTCTGCACTCTTTCCAGAGTCTCAACATCTTTTTTATAAATTGGTGACCAAAACTGGATGCAGTATTCTAAGTGTAGTCTTATTAAGGCTACCGTACTAATACTTCATGTGATCTTGATTCTATGCCTCTGCTTTGATTTTTTTGGCTGCTGTCACACACTGTTGGCTCATATTTAAATGATTGTCCACTAGGACTCCAAGATCCCTCTCACAGTTATTGCTATTGAGCCACATTTCACCTAATCTGTACCTGTTCATTTGATTTTTCTTGCCTAAATGTAAAACCTTACATTTCTCTACATTGAATTTCATTTTGTTAGACAAGGCCCATTGTTCAAGTCTGTCAAGATCCTTCTAGATTTTGAGCCTATCTTCTGGGTTGTTGGCTATTCCTGCCAGTTTAATGTCCTCTGCAAATCTGATGAGTTGCCCTTCTATTCCCTCATCTAAATCATTTATGAAGATATACTGGCCCTAAAATGGAATCTTGGGGTATCCAACTGCTTACTTCCCTCCATGTAAATGTAGTTCCATTAAGAACTACATGATGGCTGTGGTTTGTCAGCCAGTTACAAATCCATCTGGTAGTGATGCTATCTATCCCATATTTTTTTTTAGCTTACCAAGAAGTATGTTGTGGTCTACTTTGTCAAATCCAAGTATATTATATTCACTGCATTTCGCTGGTCCATTAATTTAGTCAGTTTGTCAAAGAATGAAATAAGATTTATTCGGCATGATCTGTTTTTTTGACAAATCCATGTTGGGTTCTGATTATAGCTTTGCTTGCTTCCAGGTGTTTGCAGATTTGTTGCTTGATTATCTTTCCCAGGTATTGATGTCAGATTGATTGGTCTGTAGTTTCCTGGATCTGTTTTTTTTTTTTTTTTTTTTTGAAGATGGGAACCACATTAGCTGTTTTCCAGTTGTCTCATATTTCCCTGGTACTCCAGGATCTATGAAAGATATAGTTCAATGATTCTGAGATTATGTCTGCCAGCTCCTTCAGAACTCTGGGATGTAATCTGTCAGTCCTGATGATCTGAACTTGTCTAGAGCAGACAGGTGTTTTATTACCATTTTCTTGTTTATTTAATTTGTATTCCTAGTCTGTCTTTTACAGTTATGTTTTTGGTAGGTTGAGCTGTATTATCTGTATGTGTGAAGACAGATGCAAAAAATGAATTCTGCAGCCATGTGGCCATTAAAACTTCACGACTCCACAACTTTTGTTAATTGTGAAAAGAACAGAAACTCCTCTGTGTATCTGTCATATTGAGAGCTTGGGCAGTCAAAACTGTAGGATCCTCCTCCTCCTCCTCCCCCCTCCCCTCCCCCTCCTCTATAAAATAAACACCCAACTCATTTTCACTGATCTGATTTCAAAGGAATTTTTGGTCTTTCCTGCCCCCACGACTTAAGCTTTTCTCCTTAACAATAGATAGCAATTTTATTTGACTCCAGTCAGTTTTCTGTGAAAATTTATAAGAACGTTCTTTCCAAAATCTAGAAAAATGGACCATTAGCTTCTTGCAAATGCTTCTGCTGTTCTGAAGCTTGTTACTGCCAGTCATACACCTGATACAAAGCTTTATTTATTTTCAGTGGCCTGGAGAAGGGGTACATAAAAGCAGTCAGCTAATCAGGTGGATCTGTTATTTATTCCTGGGTTATACCAAAATATTTTCATATAACATCTAAAGCTAGGAGTGGGCAGGTGCATGATGGCTGTATCATGAATAATTGTGGGTATGTGTTTCAATCTACAGGCAACCAATTCTCTTTAACTGGGGCACAATATATGCATGTCTGTAACTGGGCACAATATTTGCATGCTACCTTTAGAAAAGGATATATCCAAAGCTCAAGGTATGTCAGCATTGCCATTATAGATAAAAAAATTCAATTACAGATTCAGAATTTATTATGTACATATGGAAATAGTACTTATAAAAGAGAGAAGGGTTTGTGTCTGGGGCTGTCAATACTGTGAAAGATTGGGTGATTATAAAGCAAATTAACAATACTTTTAAATGTGCATTCACTTATCTTTCCAATTAAATCCTTATTAAACAACTGCACAGACAGTAATGGTACTCCTGCAAAGCATGGATCAAGACAGTTTTATTGTAATTTTTACTTTGTAACAATTTATCAAGCAGTTATTTCTTTACTATTAAATTGTTTTGTTAATAAATATTCTCAGCTCACCAAAGTATTTGTAATTCTCATATTGTTTTATTTTGTCATGGCTACAGTTTGTATTTGAATGTTATATTAGATGCTGGACCCTCTCTGGAATAATTTTATTTTATCACTAATTACTGTGGAAAATAAAATCAGCTCCTATTAATACCAGGTGGCCTATTGCTTTATAAAGATCTGCCATTCTCTTTTAAAATCTCCCAGTTCTAATAATAATCTTTTTTGTTTTTGAGGAAGGCATTATGTTCTTTGTAGATAATAAACATTGTCATTTAAAACAAAAACAAAAACAAAATCTTTTTCCTGATGAGTGTATATAAATACCCCAAATGTGACAATTGATCTATGAACAGCATATATATTTTACAGTTTCAAAGCAAGGGAGAACATTCAAAAGTCAGGTTTCTTTGCTCATGCTAAATATTTTGTAAACAAAGAATCTGATATGCAGGCAATTAATATTTCATTAATTTACATGTTAACCAGCACTTAATAATAAACACTGTTTTTAAGTAGTTCTACAATTTGTGAAAACACGACACATATAAACTCAGATTTCAAATACTTCCTATTTCTTTGACACCTCCTACCCATCCACTCCCTCGCCCCCAATGTATCATGTTCCATCTTGGAAAATTTAACACTAAAGACAATTACTTAGGTTTTCATATATTATACCTATTATCTACTACTCATTTATCTAATGGACTTATAAATTACTCATTTATTTATTAGAAATCAGATTCTACTGGAAACCTATATAGTATAGAAATCTTTCTACATATCTCTAGCTTCATTTGTAAGCATTATACCAGAGAAGGTTTGGATACAAAGGTTTCAGATATAGAGTAAATAAAACAAGCAAACCAGGTTTGTAATCTGGGAATCCTTTTGGAATTTGCCTTGTCCCTGAGTTTCCAAGTGGTGATGGTGACCCACATGTAGTGGTGGTAATCTTTACGATAGTCACCAAACAGAATTCTGTGAGATAATAAAATAATTAAAATATTCAAACAGTTTCTATTTCAAATCTAATAAACACAACATAAAATTATAATTAGGTCATTAAAGTGATCGGGACAGGTTTAGTTTTATAGACAAGATAACAAAATATAGCAAAATTGAAAGAAGGAAAATCTTACAGGTGTGATAAAAATAAATGTACAGAAAATACATCAGAATTTTTCTGAATAGTTTGCCAAATAGGGAGTTATAAAGTGGGTACTTGCATCCTTATAGGAAGCAGTATGACAGGAAAAGAGATACAGATTCAATGGATTCTTCTCACAAGGGCATAAACCCCTTAGCTCGTAAGGGATTTATTTAATTTTTAAATTTATTTTTCTTGAAGAGAAGCTGTAGAAAGGATATGGCAATGCACTAATGTGAGTGCTCTCGGGAATTTACAATAGGAGTAGTTAATTAGTTTAAGTATCTTGATTACGTAGGATAGCTTGATCCAGTCTCTAGAATATTGTCAGAAAACAAAAAAAGGCTTCATAGCCTATAATCAGAATGGTCACTCTCTAGTGTTGTGGGTTTTTTGCAGGGATATCCAGTTACAAATACCTTGATTTCTGATTGTCCACCATGCAAAGGGTTTAGACCTTCTGGGGAAAAAACTCACAAACAATCTTTGAGCAGTGGGACAGAATACAAATACATGTGCTTTCTTCTACTTTAGGCGACCTGCCTCCTTCTTTAATATTGCATAAGGTATGCTGCTAGGATAATGTATATATTTATTTAATATGGCCATCATCTCAATATGTGACTTTGGGTGACTAACAATTAAAAACTGTATAAAAACAGTAAACAAAATTATAAATAGCATACATAGCAGCTGAGAGACTAACCCGCAATGACCCTAATAAACCTTCTACTTAGCATAATGAAGAAATGGACTCACCTACACCATCAGGGCCTCAGACCTATTGTCCATCTAGCACAGGCTGGCCTGGTTTAGTCCCCTATTGAGGATAAATCCAATACTAAGAAGACGTGAAGAAATATTCTTACTACTAGAATGCCAAAAAAAGGACAGCTATCTAGGAAATATTTCAGATGAAATGGCAAATTTCCTTATAGGATAAACCATTTTAGGAAGACCTTGCACCAGCTCAATCTGAGAATTCAGTGGGGTAATTAATCCTGATTCAGTGGCTATAAAAGTTAGCCTATTACAGCTCCTTGTAGTTTACTTACTTACTTGTTTGTTTTTGTATCCCACCTTTAGTATTTTCACTCAAGGTAACAAACATATCCAGCACATCTTCCTCCTCCTGTTCACCTCACTACAACAACCCTGTGAGGTGGGTTGGGCTGAGAGAGAGTGACTGGCCCAAATTATATCATCAGATTGGCAGGCAAGTCAAGCAGATCTTATACTGAAATCAGAAGGAGTGAACAACACTGCATCTGTGCAGTTAGGCAAATAGCAACACTTTCTGAGTCAGTGGCAAGAGTTGTCATATCTTTGTTGCAACACAACTAGTTTATTAAAATAAACTCTATACAAAGGATTTGGGACAGCATGCAGCTAACCGGAATATTATATTGAGACTTAATCACATTAGTAGTAATACTTAACTTATGTCATTTTTCAGAATTATAGTAACATATTCATTTCACATTTTAATGTCCTAAGTTATTTAAGCTTTGGTTGTCTGAAGGACTACATTGGCTGCTATTATGGGCCTGCCCAGATAAGAAGACATACAAGAGAGATCCATTTAAGCAAATGACTGCTCGTCATCTACATGGGAGAATATTCACTCCTAAATCATTTCCAAGCCCCTCCCCTGCATTTTAATTCTGAATTTTAATTCTTTTACTTTTGTTTTTAACTGTTTTTATTATATATTTATGTAAAGCTTTTATATTTTTATGTCTATGTGTACACCCTCAGAGTCACTCTATAAGGGAGGGAGGCAGTCTCTAAGTATGATAAATGAAGAAATAAAACTGACTTATTTTGGAGTTCTGATTAGTCTTAAATTTATGTCCTCAACAAAGAATGCCAAGTTGTATCTTTTTAATTCAGTATTGTAAAAGTTTTAAACCATGTTTTAACATTAGAAAATAGTTATTTTAAGTTTTTAGTTTGTAATTATTGAATTATATTTTAATTGCATTTTAATTAAATT
Source organism: Azemiops feae (assembly GCA_023970755.1). Classification (NCBI taxonomy): domain Eukaryota; kingdom Metazoa; phylum Chordata; class Lepidosauria; order Squamata; family Viperidae; genus Azemiops; species Azemiops feae. The sequence continues at coordinate 1,327,189 of JALGBA010000158.1, forward strand.
GTTTTGGTTTTTATTCTTTTTTATTGGGTCCTTGAAGGCAATTTTGGGGTAGGAGGGTTGTATATTAAAAAATCTAATAACTAGCTTACCAAATAAATGGTAGCAATCAGTATATTCCCAATCCAGTACAAGCTGTAGAATACATTTGTTGTCCTCAATTTTTAAAAACAACCTCATTCATTTGGTGAAATTGCATCTCTTAGCCTTCCGTCCCAATTGTTCTTAATTTTTCAGTATAATATTGAACACCATAAGCATGAGCTGATATGAATCCTATTTTTCCCCTCTTTAAAGTTTGTAAAAAGGCTAAATATCATTGCTGATGAAACAGCATAAATGAATAATTATTTCAATTCCAGTTCTTCTAATTTTTCTATTTAACTTTTGTTCTCATCTGCTGTCATTCTGTGAATATTTTCCAAAATATATATTTGTTTTTCAATAGTTTATGTATTTTTATGCTTGCTTTCATCAGTATATATTTTTGTATACAATTTTTCCATAATATATTATAACATTTTGTGCAAATATTCAAATTCTGGGAGGTCTTTTGAATATTCATACTGGAATTTCAACTCATACTGATATTCCTATTCAAACTCACTATTACTGACATTTTGCTTTAAAGCACTTATCACACTTAAAATATTGTCATTAAGATTTTTTTTTAGACGTCTTAACTGGGTCAATTTAGCTGCCATGAATGAAGAACTGCACACACTATTAAAATATATTGTAATCTTGATATCTTTTAATCAAGATATTTTTGATTTTGAACAGAGAAAATATATAAAATATGATGTTGCCACTGAGAAGATTTTTTTTTTAAAAATAACATCAGTGACTTTATTATCTTTATTATTCCTTTCTACCTACCTCCACCTCCTGTGCTGATTATCTTTAATCAGCTTCCAGTTTGTTATACTGCAAAATCTGTTATATAAAAGGAGGTGATGGAAGTGAACATTAAGAGATAACTGATCAAGTACAGTAGCCTGACCTCTCCCACAGTACTATAAAGCAATGGCGGGGATGGGAAATCTGAAATAGTAGACTTGTGGTAACAATAAGAAAAGCCATAGCACCTGTTGGGTTCACCTTACCCCCAATTGTTGATTGGAGGAAGTCCCCATTTTTAGATTAATAAAAGAGTTTTATGGATGAGGGATGGGTCAGTTGGTGGTAGAGGCAAGGTAGGGCAGCATATTACAGTGGTGTCAGGTAACGAGAAGTATAGTGGCAGACAAGGAGTGGGCTTGTTTCTGGGCATGCCTCCTTGGTATTTGGTGCCAATCTCATGTTTTGGCTCTTGAACTCAATTTATTTACCTGTTCAGCAGATTTGTGGAAGTCTGTGTTTTAGGCTGCTGCTGTGGCAGCCCAGGTTTTAGGCTGTCAAGCAGCCTGTAATAAGGCTTGTCTTATCATTGATTTAGATAGATTAGATAACCTTTATTGTCATTTTTTTATTGTGGGCACATTGGCACACATTAAAAATGAAATTTTGTTGCTTGCTCTCAAAAGTGTACACATACACAACACACATTTAAAAATGCTATATACAACGTATGTATGAACCTATACCTTAAATCACTATATATCCTATTTTCAAAGTTCTTATTTAAGCTTAATCTCCCCTCAGTATTTCAGTCATTCCTTAGTCCTAATTCTCTTCAACTTAATTTACCTTTAAATTTCAAACTTTTCATTCACATACATCACCCCAATGTTTTTACATTTTATATATTATGAAAAATACTATATTACTTATATCTCTTATCCTTCTTATTTGTAAGGCCACTTTATATCCAAAATTATCTGTTCTTTTAACTGTATTCAAACAAGTGTTTGCTCATGTAATACTCCATCTGGTAGGGCGAGTCAAATCTCTTGAATCTGTCTCTGGCCTATTTCTTTTGCCAGGTAGCTTTCCAAGTTGATATATTCTGCTTGCCAGGAAGTTCTTGTATTTTTGTAAGTATTGTTGGGAGTGGAGAAGGCAGGATGCATAGAATATATGCTTTTTGTCTCCCAAACTCTAATGATTCTCCTGGCAGTTCTATAGTCCATTTTGTTAAATCTTCTTTCTTATCCTCAGGTTTATTTTGACGTTCTGATGAATAAGGTATCTTTTCCATTTTTATTGTTATGTCAAAGTCTTGTAGATTTTTTCCTGTTTGTGTTAAATTACAATTCTCTTCATTTGTAGCTTCACTGATTTTCTTCTAGTTTATGTTCTTTACCATCATTTTTTGAGTGTTTTTTGATTGTGGGTTTAGATTAGAGATGTGCTCATTTATGTCGTTAAAGTTGTTTTTGATCTTCTCATGGTTTGAATCTATTGTCATTTGTATCTGTTGTAGCATTACATACATTTCCTCCTGGAAAGTATTTGTCTTGTTTGAAATGTTGCTTCTGGAGGTCTTTGATATTCCAGGCTAGGTCCTTCAGGAGTAAGTATTAAACATGGTTTTCTGTAATTTTTTGATAAGTATGCAATATCCATGTTGTCTCCCCCTTTCAAATAGTCCTTCATCAGTGCCATAGTCTCTATAATTAGCCTTATCAAACCAGCCAAACTCAGAATCCAAACAGCCCAATTTTGTATAGTTCTAATCTTTATATATAGTTTTTATAATCCACCGTATTTCCAATTGTCAAGGCATCAGTAAAATCAGTATTTTATAACAGTTCTTTTATTCGGGGGTCAGTTGTCAACCAGTCAAAATTGCAATTCAGTATATTTAACCACCTTGAATCCTTCCTGTAAATTCCCCCCTAAAAGATTAGCCCAGAGTCAAAGTTTTTCTTTTTCTGTAAACAATTCTTGAGTTTAGACAACAGTCAGAATATTTCTTTTCCTTTAGACACTTTTTAATCTTATGGCTGGCCCAGTATGTATTATTTCTTTGTTCCCACCCAGCTGTCTTCTGAGGGTTATTAAAGTTCAAGGGAACAGATTATTCTTTGTTTCTGGGCATCTTGCCAATTTCTAAGTCAGTGTTGTTAATGTTCTATGTTTTAGTTCTCCACTAGGGGTCAGTAGTTGTTTGTTTTCCAGCTTTTTCAGGCAAAAAAGTATTATGATTTATTATTATTTTTATAGTTTCATCAAAACCCTTTAAAGTATAATCTTAGCATTTTTTTTAATTTCTAGATTTATCCAGACTGTAGTATTTTAACTTTGATTTCAATATATTTCTTTCCCCCTTAAAGGTTAATTTGCTGCTTCCATCTATGAGGGAGTGGTGGTGTAGTCCCCTCCCTTCACTTTCAGAGGTTTTCTTACTTTGGGGATCTTTCCCAAGAACTTAGTTACAGGAGAGGAGAGAAGATCAATACTCTCACCAGTTCCAAGCACACTGTTCCCCATTGTTCTGGTTCGTGCTCTTGGACTTCGGCCGCAAGTAGCTTGGGCTAGATGCTGGTGTGTAGCTAGCCTTTCTCCTATTGGGTTAGAGGGTTTCCCCAGATCAAATGGAATGACCGCCATCATTTTGAGATCATCGGGCATCCCTCTTTCTTTGTCGCCTCTCCGGGGCAACTTCAGACCCATTTAGGGTCCCCTGGCAGGACAAAATCAGCCGTGGGGTGCAGAGCTCCACAATCCCGCGGCTGTGCACTACAGCACAAAAACCAGATGTCTGCTCAAGCAACACTTTTATGCCATGTCCTGGATGGAAGGGAGGGAACTGCCAATAATCTTTTCTGCCATCCTCACCATTCTCTGCACTGCCTTCCTGTCTGAAGTAGTGATGCTTCCTGTAATGCTGTATGACAGGATGCTCTCGAAAATGCAAGCGCTGCTGTGCCCACTTCACCAGTGTCTCGCTATTGAGCGACCAAGCCAGCCTACTCGTTAACTGCACACCCAGGAATTTGATGCTGGAAACCATCTCCACAGGTGAATCATTAATACACAGAGGAGTGTGGCTGTGTCTACCTTTTCTGAAATTAACAACGATCTTTTTGGTTTTACCAATGTTTAAAACTAGGCTGTTTTTCTTATACTAGTTCACCAAACCCTCAACCACCTTGCAGTAAGCACCCTCTGTCATCTTGAATAAGGCCCATTATTGTTGTATTGTCCACATACTTCACAATATGGTTGGTGGCAAACCTAGAACAACAGTCATGGGTCAACAGGATGAACAGCAGCGGACTTAGGATGCAGCCCTGAGGAGAACCTGTGCTCAAGAAAATGGTGTCAGAAATACTTGTTCCAGCTCGCACATACTGGGGCCTGTTAGTAAGAAAATCAAGAATCCTGCTGCACAAATGAGTGTTTAAGCCTAAAAGGTCTAGTTTGTCTACTAGATGCTGAAGAATGATTGTATTAAATGCTGAACTGAAGTCGACAAACAGCAAATGCAGATGAGTATTTCTTTCCTCTAAGTGCCCCAAGCTCAAATGGAGAACAGAAGAAATAGCATCCTCTGTAGAGTGATTTGGTCGATAAGCAAATTGAAGTGGGTCAAATGCTGGTGGGAGGCTAGATACAATAATGTCTTTTATCAGCCTCTCAAAGCATTTCATAATGATGGATGTCAGTGCAACTGGACAATAATCATTGAGACTCATAATTGTGGACTTTTTTTGGCACTGGCAAAATAATGACCATTTTAAAACATGATGGGACCACTGCCTGCTGCAATGAGAGATTGAAAATATCTGTAAGAACACAAGCCAGTACATCAGCACATTCCCTGAGAACCCGCCCAGGGATGTTATCTGGGCCTGCTGCCTTCTGAATGTTAACTTTCCACAGTGTTTTCCAGACAGAGGTGACATCAAAGCTAAGCACTTGCTCGTCAGGATGGGGCAAAGCTTTCCTAGCAGGGGTGCTATTTGAGGACTCGAAAATTCCAAAAAATATATTCAGCTCATTTAGGAAGTCTGTGTCATCTTTCCATCTTGATGGAGCCACCTTATAATCTGTAATGGCCTGGATTCCTTACCACATTTACTGTAATTCTTGCAGAGAAGGCTGATCTGGTTTTTATCACCAGACCTGCTGGGGGCCAGAGAGTGGAAATGTGCACAGGTAGATATAGAGTATGGCACCTGCCTAAATACAGGGCAGGGAATGGGTATAGCTGTTGTCATCAGAGAATCTCTGGTGGCCTCCAGGGACATTGGTCTACAAGTGCTTGGTTGTGAAACTCTTTTAAGTTGGCCTCAAGGAACAAAATTGCTGTTGCTATACCAGCCTCCATGTTGTGTAGCAGATTCCCTGCCCAAGCTCCTGGACCTAACTCTGGGCTGGAAGTGGAGTCTCCCAGACTTACAGTTTTTTGGGAATTCAATTAGTAGAAGACAAAGAAATGTACATCCCAGTGAATACCAGTCCAATACAGGAATTAGACAATTGGATCAAGAGAACTCTCAGTGACCTCACCAAGAAAGGCCAAATCACCAAAGAGAAGCAGTGGTGGATGAGAATTAAGAATTAAGAGAATTAAGTGGTGGATGTGAAAGAATTAACAAAAAAAGCTTAGACAGCTCACAGGGGGAAGCATATACTTTATCAACTTCCCACTACAGGGTGTCCAAAGAATAAAAAAAAAATGTGACAATAGATGAGGATGAAATCATGGCCCCATTTGATGTCACAACCCTTTTCACATCCATACACCCAGAATTAGCCAAAGAATCCATGACTGAGCTGCTCCATAGCATACCCAACCTAACTATATACACCAATACCCAGAATCATGGATCTTATCAACCTCTGCCTAACCACATACTTTGGATTCAATGGACAAACATATCAACAAATTATTAAAGGACTCCCATGGGATTGCTACTTTCAGAACTCAAAGCAGAGGCAAAATGAACTAATTTATAATTTACAATTATTTCCAACTACATAAATATTTAGAAGAGGAAATCACTAGGAAATCTCAATACTACATATTAGATTTAAAACTGAAAAAAAAAAAAAATCCCAGAAGAGGACAATGACATCATTTCTGCACTGTTGCCTAGAAAATGTGGATGATGAATCCATATAATCAGCAACAATTGAGTGTAACTCAACAGAAGCTCCCTTTTAACTGCAATATAACCCAATAGATACCCACCAGTAAGATAAACAATGATATTAAATTGTCATGAATTTAACAGTGATATTAAGGGGCTTTCCAAATTTTGGGTCTCATACTATTGGAAAAGTATTCTACACTGGCAAAGGTTCCCAGGTGATTATCTATATATATCCCTGGGGTCACATAAAGAAAAGATATGAACTTTGGTGTAAAGCAAGAGACAACTGGTTTTTGGCTTAGGGATCTTGGGAAATTCTGGTTCCTGTCTCCACTGAATGAATTAGAATGACAAGTATTATTTTATTCTGAATATAAAGAAATGAAAGACATACTTATTTCGGGAAATATGTTTTATGTCAACTTACACTGGCTTGGTGCTCTCAATGACCACAATGGTTAGGTATGATGGGAGGTCTAACTCAAATACCCTGAAGTGCAGCATATTGGAATTGAAATTTATTTATTTAAGGTGAAGGATCTAAATGAAATGAAATGACATAGCAGAGATTCTGTGAGGCTGTAATAAATATAATTTTATACTCATTCTTAGCTAAAAGGCCAAGACCTATAATAAAGATGAAAGAAAGATTATAAATGGGGAAAATGTGCCACAATTTTGAAACAGGCTAATCATCTAAGCCTCCTAGAGTTTCAGATTTAGAGCCATAACAACTGTACATTTTCTTTAAAAATGAGCGTCAGGAATATATGCTGCTCCTTTTCCAAATATTTAATGGTCTTTTGCCTTTAAGTTGAACTATATCTAAGGATTTAATTACAAAGAATACTTAGAAGTATTATTTAAATCTTCCCTCTCTTAATTGTAGCCTTTTGCTTCTATTTTATCCCATACAGACTGTAACACCAGTGGTATTAGTATATTCCAATACTAAAATGCATTGCCTTTTAATTAGGAAGGTAACATTTGCCAGTCACTCTCTTTAAACATATGGACTTGAATAAAAATTATTTCATTAATTCGGTATGCTATTGTATTCTTGTCAAAAATGCTCTTCTTTCAGGTCAAATGATCATTTTAGGCCTAGCAGAACCTTTTACATAATGGTTAGTTGGGATCTGTGTGAGTCTGCAGGACCATTAAATCCTTGGAAGTCTGTTTTCTTATTGTCTAAGATTGATTTGTACGTATGTGGAAGAGCAATAGATCTGTTTTTTAGTATTGCAGAGTTTGTACATATGTAGAAAAATACTAGATCTATTTTTAGTGAAGTCACAAAAAGCTTAAATTTATCTTGACTATTCCTTTATTTCTCTCTCTTCTCTTATTATTACACTATTCCTAAGTGCCTTAGTTTTAGTTCCTTCTCCCAATTCTGATAATCCTTCCATGTCCAGACCTGTGTAATTGAGACTGCAGTATAGCAGTAGCACTTACACTATATACCGCTTCACAGTGCTTTACAGCCCTCTCTAAGCGGTTTACAGAGTTAGCACATTGCCCCCAACAATCTGGGTCCTCATTTTACTGACCTCGGAAGGATGGAAAACTGAGTCAACCTTGAGTCGGTGAGGATCAAACTCCTGGCAGTGAGCTGAATTTGCTTGCAATACTGCATTCTAACCACTGGCCACCATGGCTCTTTATCTTTATCAGTATTCTATCTCTGAAAAGAGATAGAAATCTGTTTGCCTTTTTTTATTATCTTTCTTTTTCTATAAAATTTGACAATTGCATCTCTCTCCTCTCCTCTCTTCCAAACTGTTCTTAGATATGGGCTGTATCTGTTCACTTCTCCTCTCTTTTGTAAAATGCCACTCATCATTCTGTACCACTAATGCACCACAGCTTCTAAAATCCATTGTATTGTCATTTCAGACTGATAAGTACTAAACAAAACATTGTGGGGCAAAGGAATCACTTACCTTGATTGACAACAAATCGTAACTTCTGTATCGTTGCCAGATTGCCGCTGACTCTGTATATTCCATCAACATCCAGACCTGGAAAATGAAGACATACTTCATATTGGCTTCGGTGAATATTATGCTGTCTGTCAAGAAACTACAACTGCTGTGACAAATAAAGAGAAATATATACTTCTGTGAACTCCTTGATAATAATTCACCCGATATTCTGTAAAGCTTTTTTCCCTCTGGCCTTTTGGATGTTCTGGATTACATTTTACAGTTCCAATTACACTTTAGCACTAGCTGTTCTCCTTAGGACTGACAGAAACTAGGGTTGAACAACACCTGAAGGAGTATATAGTGACTGTATTTTGTTGAAACAAAGGGGGGAAAAAACATCAAATGTCAAACGTGGAATTTTGCCCCTTCATATAAATTCAGCACACTTGGATCTCTGCGTATTGTATGATATGACTATATTCTAATTTGGATGGCATTGTGAGGACACTAAGCAGAAATATAAAATCTGATCTTTGAGTTGCATTAAGAGAACATAAATAGCACATTGTTATTTTCTTCAGCTTTTTCCCATTACAAATCCTTACTCACAATGTAACTATCATCAAGGGATACTTCATGGTGATATTAACAGTGATTAATTTTAACTTAATTTCTTCTGAACCAATATATTTTATTTATATCTCATCTTTATTAGTAGCAATAATAAAGTCTTACTTTATTAAAACTTACTTATTTAATTAGATAAAAAATAAATTTAGATTTAGCTGGTTTTCATCTGCTTTTACTGTATAAACTAGTTTTTAAAAGAACCTTATAAATCACTGTTTAGGTCAATGACATGTACTGTAGTTAAGATACAAACAAACTAGTTGGTTTGGAGAGAAATATCTCATCAACGAATGTCATCACCAAATATGTAATGAGTAAAAATCTGTTTCTGCCTTGACTGAGTGAATCAGAGTTTGATAATCTTTCTTGAACTATTCTAAAACTGGATGAATGTATCTCAAAACCTTTCAACTATATTTGTCCAGCCAGGTTATATTAGTATTTTTATATAAACCTTTTGCAATGTTATTAAATATGACCCGAGCAATATGCACAGGTAGTCCTTGACTTACAACAATTCATTTAGTGACTGTTCAAAGTTACAACATCACTAAAGAAAGTGACATGACCATTTTTCACACTTACAACTGTTGCAACATCCCCATGGTCATTTGATCAAAATTCAGACAATTGGCAACTGCCTCACATTTATGATGGTTGCAGTGTCCCGAGATCATGTCATCACCTTTTGTGACCTTCTGACAAGCAAACTCAATAGGCAAAGCAGATTCATTTAACAAATATGTAACTAACTTAACAATTGCCATGATTCAGTTAAAAATAAAGAAAGGTCGTAAAGTGGGGCAAAACTCACTTAACAAATGTCTCACTTAGCAACATAAATTTTGGGCTCAATTTTGATCTTAAGTCAAAGACTACCTATAGAAAATGTTATATTTTTAAGAATGTTTTTTTTTTAAAAAATATTTAGTAAAATAGTTCCAGTTAGCAATTCTTTGGGATGTTATTCAATATGGCAGCATGAAGATAAAAGTTGAAACAATACATCTGCTAAAGTGAATATATGCCATGTATTTTCTGGTTTATGTTAGCAATGAAAACCAAACTATGCAATATAAATTGGTGAAGTTAGATATCCTTTTTATAGCTGCATAAGCCTAGCTGGATTAGAAATTACTTATTTTGAAAATAGGTTTGGGCCTATTGTTTGCATACGTTTGAAGGAGAAAGGGGGAATTGGGAGAGAGTACATTTTTTTTTTAAATGGTTGATCTTAGACATTAAACTTCTGAACAATTTTCAAAGAAAATACTTCAACTTCAAAGTAGACTTTTATCTAGAATGAAAACTATCTAACAGTCAGAGTTTCTTCATGATAGAGCTTAAAATAGTTAAGGGAATAAAAGATAAAACAAACATAATTTCAAAATTTGTAAATTTACAGATGGCATTAATGTTGGTGGTAAACACTATTCTATCATGACACCCACTCACTACCATAAAATCCAATTTCTAGTTTAATATATGCTGACTGTTTGATGTTTCAAAAAGGTGTTTATCACTAAGACATATTTCTAGCCTTCCCTTAGAGCACATCGCTGTTTCACCCTCCTTTTTTTATTTGAAGGAGCTTTAGATAATATGAACAACCCCCATCCCCATCCCAGGGACCATAATCCAAATTGTATTCAAGATTTCAGTAAAAAAAAAATGCAGCTGTTGCAACTTATTCCCACCATAAATCTTAGTAGCTTTCCACTTCATATCTAGGATAGCGATTAAATATTATTTTTCTTTCCCAATGAG
>JALGBA010000158.1:1342500-1500000 GCA_023970755.1 Azemiops feae
CAGCCTACCTTGACTTCCGTTGACTTCTAATACAGCCAATTTGCTTTGACTGCTAGTAGTTTAGATTCTTGTAGAGAGCATTAGCAGGCAATAAAACTGCAGTCATCTGAAACGCCTTGCTTCCTGATTTCTTGCTCTTGACAGTGCAATTTATAATAAAGGGTATTCTAGCCTCCCACGGTAAACTGGATGGCCATCATCATGACTATTAATAATATAATTGTATAATGGTCTGCATACTGGCTGAGAACAGGATAACCAAAGTTTTCTGTTCTTGGTTGATGGCATCTTTGCATGGCCCCCCACTACATCAAAGAAGCAAGTATTCCCTAAATATGTTCTTTCTAAACGCTAAGTTTCACTGCTAATGCAAAAAGGTTTAATAATAAAAAGAACAAGCACATCACAACCTAACCTGCTTGTGTCCCATGCTGTCTTGGCTTTCTGAAGCCAATCTTAAAAATGCCAGTTCTCAATGCAGCAAGTTAGCAATGGGTTGAGCGTTCCCTTGCTTCTTGCCCTTCCCACCAATGCAGGAAAGACAGGCCTCATTGACTGATCCTCTGTGCATTGATTTACTACAGTTTCCCTTTTCCTTTTATGGACCACTTCTTTCTCATGAGTCCCCTTTATTTTTCTTTGCTTCCTCAGACACATGCTCACAAGATGCCTTCACATCCCCCTCTGGTGTTCTCTCTTGTAATCATTTAATTTACCATCATTGCGGTGATGCTGCCATGATCAAAACAAATGGAAGATTCCTACATTGTACTATGAGTCCCTTGAAAATTTGAAGCAAAGAACAACTGAGGATTCACCTGCACAAAACCAAGTTTGCATTCACTGAAACTTTGTAGCTTCATTCCAATGTGCCTGTGTTGCAACTTGCTTTACAGCACTCTGGGGAAGTGGTGGGAAAGCAAGGGGAACAGCCTAGGTGCAAATCAAAAGAAACTGGGTTGAATGTGGTCCCTATGGGAGTGGCGCCACAAATGGAATAAAGAGGTTATACTGGGGGATTCTTACTGGGGAAGGGAAGATATAGGTGAGGAAACTGCCATTTAAGTAAAGGCCCATTGTTGGATTAACCACAAGTTTTTTTTTTTTTAATGCAACTGCCAACCAGAAGACAACATAGGCTCCTGGCTATCCAGGATGAAATTACTCCACAAGCTAGGGACCACCTGCTGAAGGGCAGCTGACCTGCCAGGCACTGTAGCCATTGGAGCCTTCTCTCACTAGATAGAAGTAAAGAAATGTTACAAACATTTAGAACAGCTTAGGAGGAAAAACAAGAGTTTTGAAATAGCACAGGGAATGCATTTGCAATGGGTTGGGATGCCAAGCCATCAAAAAGACCTGAATGATCCACACTAATGGTTGGAAAAGGAAAAAGTGCAGTTTGGGCCTTAGAATGGCTAACACAATGTTAGCCCTTCAAGGTGGTCCAGACAAGAAACACAACCAGGAACACTAGCTCTATCATTTCTTGTTACATTAATAAAATCTTACAATACTTGAAACATTTCTCTCCTCCTTTTATTATCTGAAAAACTAGGAAGGGTCCTTCTGAAATGCCCTTTCTCCTTCTCTGAGCTGAGATTACCTTTTACATAGTGGTTGGCCAATTTGTGGCTCTCCCTGTCTCCCAAGGTCATTCTCACATACCGTTACATCCAAAGATCTTTGAGGTAGCAAATATTGGACAACAGATACAGGATGAATACATGCGATTGTTACATATTTTAAATGCCCTAAAGGCCCAGAAACCTCTCCCTTTTGAACGTCTTTAAAGTTGCTTCTTCTTCATCAGATGGTCTTAAACTAGAGTTTCTGAATCTCAGCAACTTTAAGAGGCATGGACTTCAACTTCCAGCATTCTGATCTAAACAATTCTCCATTTTAAAAAAAATGCTCAGTGGCCAAGAATTGTCATTGTCCTTTTTAAAAACATTGAAATACTTGGGCTATCTTATGATTTTTTACCTCTTTTTTACTGTTTTATAGTTGATTTTCTTTTGCTAATATGTTTTTAAAATGATTATTTTAACTTCTGTTCCTTGCTTTCTTAGGCTCTCTGAAGAAATAAGCCAAAGGATTTAAACAAATGCATGCATTACAAAATGACAAGGGCAACTGTACAATACATTTTTGGAGTGATCTGAATTGTGTTAGGACAAATGGGTGTATATAAAGCATAATAGATAGGGAGACAATATTGCAAATACATTTCTAGATACAGATAACTGTGAAGTTACCCACTGATGTATCAATTTAGTGCTCAAGTGAAAAATATATCATACCAATTATGAAATACAGACATATGTAACAAAAATTTGGAAGCACATGCCAGCTTTCACATCATGTTCAAAAGCATCAGAAATTCAATAACTAACACGAGAGAACCTTGAAATAATTTAGGGTGGGAAAAAAATTTGTTCTAGCAGCTTATCTGGGCAGCACCTATAGAAATACATTTCTTACAACTACAAATTAATTTAAAACGAGGGCATTTTTCACTGAAGTCAATGGGATCAGGACTGCTATGAAAAAACATTTTCATAACATTTATAAGGCATATGCTTGCAAATTTCTTATTATCTTAAATACATAAAAGTTGTGTGGTAACTTGAGTAGTGCAGAAACTTAGATCCTTACTTTCCTATATCACCAGAAAGTTCAGTGGCTGTTTTTAGTTTAGTTGTTTTTTTTTTTAAAAAAAAAAAACCTGCTTCCTTATTTATCAGATTAATTAAATTTTTATGCCATATGCTTCTTACCATACTATGCAAACAATGCTCAGCTTCTTGAGAGATCCCAACAGAGAGACTAGCAAGCCCATTCCTAGTAATATCTCTAAAGGGGAACTAATAATAGCAACACTTATATATTTAAAGAGAATATGTACATATATTCAATAATTTTGTCATTTTTCACATCTGTTTAGTTATGAATCTATTTCACTCAGGAAACAATCAGCAAGAAAAGTTTTTTTTAAAAGAACAGCAAGAAAAACTTTTTGATAGAAGTCTTCTAACATTTAAAGACACTTTTTAAATAATATATCACTCGTACATGAGACTACACAAGTTCCTATGCAGGCAGTTATTGCTCTGTTAGGATTACTGCAAGCCTCCATGCATGTTGTTGAGAGTGAAATAAAATAGTTAGGTTTTAGCGTTTTAAAACATCAGAGTAAAGCTCAAGATGATTTCTACATGTGGATTGGTGAAGGTCAGTATTGGCTGGATGTCTGTGGATGGTCACGATTTCACAGCTTTATATGTGGAGGTATAGCTACTGTAGTGATAACATGTTACTACTGACATATTAATTTTGATTATTTTATTCAAAACTAAAACCCACTGAATTAAATAAGACTCCTAAGTGAAAGTAAGACTGAAGCCTAAATAAGCTTAATTAAATGCTATTGAAGTGGTTGGTCATGAATGATCATTAATATCAACTGAGGAAGTTGAAAACATTTATTTTTCTTTTTAACACTAGCAGCCATAGGGCAGGGAGTATAGTTTTGTAACAGATAAGGAAATTAGTTACTATTCCATAGTAGCTGAAAATCCCTCTAAAAGGCTGTTAGATATGGGAGGGGAGTTGTCATGGGCACCCACAGATGTTTGCCTCTAAGAGGAGCAGAGGAATTCGTGGCCCAACTCCCTTGCAATGTATTTTTTATATCACAAACTCAGTCCTGTTTGGATCTACATGTGACACCTATTACGAAAACAAAACAAAACAAAATGACTAGTTATTAGAATCCCACATGGTTTTCAGAGTTCCAATCCCAGGGAATACCAAAAGAGACTGCGGAAGTAATCTGGATTAGGAGATCTATGCCCAATTCCATTGATTCCAATTGAGTTTCAGAAAAAAATTGAACAATGTTCAGCAAACTAAATGCCTGAGGGACAGATTAGGTTTATGGCAATAGCAATAGCACTTAGACTTATATACCGCTTCATAATGCTTTACAGCCTTCTCTAAGTGGTTTACAGAGTCAGCATATTGCCTCCAACAATCTGGGTCCTCATTTTACCCACCTCAGAAGGATGGAAGGCTGAGTCAATCTTGAGCCGGTGAGAATCAAACTGCCAAACTGCTGGCAGCTGGCAGTCAGCAGAAGTAGCCTGCAGTACTGCATTCTAACCACTGCGCCACCACGGCTCTTATAACATTCTGCACATAGTGGTTGTTCTACAGATAGGATTCCTGAACAATTTTTGTAAATAGAAGCTATAAACTAAAAACTGATCTGTTTTTGTCCAAGGCAGTAACTGAATTACTATGACAGAATTCATGAATAGTCATTACAGTACACCAGAGATCTTGGATTGAGTATGTTTTCAGCTTCCGATAATGTTTCAAAGTTTTATTCTTTTACTGTGGAATATTTTTAAATGTCTAGAAAAAATACAGTATGTATGTTTGCTGCCACCATGTTTTTATTTGTCAGTGACAGAAAAATAAACCTCTTTTCTCCATCAACTATTAGTTGGCAATCCACCAGTTAGTAAGTAGCTGTTATCTAGAATTCAGGAAATTCAGCCTTCAGTTCAGCTATGGAATTTATTGGGTTCTCCTGATCAGTCAGTATTTCTTGTTTTGACTTTTTATATGGTTGTTGTGTGGATTTTAAAAAAAGGGGGTCGGAAAACCTGGAGAGTGGACGGAAAGGGAATATATGTTTCTTTGAGATCTTTGAAAAAGAGGTAGTATGCGATGTAACACAAATATTAGCAAAAGTTCAAAGCCACTAATTAATCAGGAAATATTTTATTCCTCGTTTTCCAAGGATTTCTAGCATTTCCTTGAGTGGGATCTTTGGTGCTCTCTGAGGGCGGTTGTTTTCTTCCAGACGTTTCATTCCCCAACTAGGTAACATCATCTGTGCTAGAAAGGAGTGGGGTTTGCTCTGTTTTTATATACTAGTGGCTTGCCCTGTCAATGTTGGTGGGAGTGTCCTTGGCGGTTCCTTGATTACTGTTAGTTTGTTGGTCTCAGTTGGTAGTTCCTTGATTGGGGTATTGTCTACTGCTTGAGTTTTTCCATTTCCACGAGTGCTAGAACACGTTTTGAAATTCAGCATAGGGTTTGAGAAAAAGTGCCTCTTTCCAAATTAAATTAATAAAGTGGAGAAGAGTCTATCATGTATGGTAAATGCACTGACTGATTGGGATTTATTTCTGAATATTGCCTCTACTCAAAACGGTTACCAAAAGACTATTTTTTTATAGCAAAAAAAGGGCAAGCATAAATGCCTCTGAGGCTGGTGTGCCAGGAAAACCACTGGAGTGCTCCCAGGTATGAATTTAGTCCTGTCACAGCAAATGTTTCTGTGGTAAACAGTCAGTAACCACTTATTTGTTCTGGCAATTCTTACCATTCAAATGCTTTCTTTTATTAGCATGGGATACATTTCTCTGGAATGAATTAGTCAATGAGGCAGGTATCAGGTGACTTTAAGAAAGATGGCAACTGGCTTAAAGGGGTACCTATTATTTGTAGTTTTGTTATTTTTTTTACTTTTTAGGAAAAATGCAGCTTAGGTTCCGTTCTTCATACTTTCCAGATTATACCCCCATGATACATTGTTTTCCTTCTTCCTTTTCTGCTTCCCTCTAATTTGTATGTTGTACACTTTCTGAAATGTTTTCTCTTGATGCCTTCCCCCCCCTTTTTTTTCTTCAAAAACAAAAAGACCTAGAGTGTGGCTTTTTTACAGACACTGAGGCCCCAGAGAGAAAATACCCTTCTGAGCCAATTGTAACTTGGACTTTGTACAAAACTATGAACTAGCTTTTGCTCTGTGGAAGGTGGCTATAGCTGGATAAAATGAGTCAGAAGGCAGAATTCGTAGAGCAATTATTGCCAAGACGGTTGCATTCATTTGCTGCTAATTTCCGCTCATAACTTACAAACATCTTTTTATATCATAAACTTCCAAGGTAAAATTGCTTGGAATGTGGTTTGGCTAATATTTGTTTGAATTCAAGAAAGCAATAAAATCAATGGCTGATAAGCTATATATTTTACTGACCTGAACTCAATTTTTTTAGTCCTGTAATACAAAATTATATTATCTATTGAAATGCTGAATGTTTTTTTCTCTAAAATAGGATGCATTTGCTATCAGTTTGTTTTGCTTCTTTTCCCTTTACATGCATATAAAAACAAGACGCTGAAATCTTGGAAGGAGACAAATCATAAAAAAACCTTCAAAGATTTTGTCAGATGTTAAACAGTACAAATTGCACATTTTTCATGGAAGTATTAGCTTTTAGTACATTCTTGGATCCAAGTATAATAGATTTTCCCAAACTGGAAAAGAATATATGCTACAAAATTAGCAGAACTAAGAGCTCAGCTCATCTAGCAGAGCAATATGATCCCTACATTTTTAATGCACTGCTCTCAAAGGTAACTGGAAACTTATATAAAGTGGGAAGCATGGGGGGAAAATGATGTTAGGAACTGTTTGTTAAAAAGCAACCGTAAGGGATAAGCAATTTGTAAATAAACTTGGAAAAACAAAACAAAACTGTAGATACTACAAATTTCTGGGTAAATGTTTATAACAAACAAATTAGCCCAAAGGAGATGATGAGGTTCTGAAATAAGCTTGGAGTGGCTCTTATGTTGTGCATCAGGGCCCAATAACTCTTAGTGACATGGCAGCTATTTAATGCATTTCTACTCTGTTCTTCAGCCAAAAGGACATACAGAACAGTTTACAGAATTTCAGTAATGATAGGTCCTGAAATCATGTTAGCAATGTAAATAAAACAATGCAGTGAAAAAGAAGAAGAAGAGAGGGTAGTGAAACGCATATGCCCAGGACTATATTTAAATCGCCTTCCAAACAATGGCATGGAGGTGACCTCTCTGCCACCAGCAGTCACCCACCACCCTTAAACTCTGACCCAGACAATTGGGGGGAGATGACAGAACAGGAAGTCTGAGAAGCCATTCATGGAATTAAAGCAAGAAAGCATTTCTTGTGCCAATACAGCACTAAATTTACAAAAGAGACTGAATAATATCATTTAACAACTGATTTTTTCCCCAGAGAAATATTCTTTTTTTTTGAGCCTCTTATTTTTTTGTATTCTCTTCATTTACACAATTTGGGTTGAAGACACATCATTTCAAATATGCAAACTGTGCCAGAGGACAATTATCTTTACCTTTTTTTGCTTTCTACAACTATGAAATTGGGAACCATGTGTTTTGTTTTGTTTGTTTGTTTATTGTGAAATTTATTTGCCTCCCATCCCATATCCAATGACTCTCTGGGCAGTTTATAACATAAAAACATTAAAATAATCAGTTATAAAATAATAGGGGGTATATCTCCATAGTGACTATGGAGTCATTGCTCCTTGATCAGCTTATGACAATCATCATCCATTGCAGGGCATTTCATAGGAAACTCCATGAAAAAAATCAGGTAAGGTTTATAATGGAAGGGGCGTTGTCTTACCTGAACGCCTTTTCTCAGCATGATGATGGAGAATCCACTGATGGGTTAACTTCATCCTCCTGCCCAGTGAGACTAAGTCTGATGAGTTGTCACGCCTCCTGCTGGGCTTGGTGACCCAGTTACGACGAAGGCGAAAACAACCACAGTAGTCTGACGCGTTGGCTCCTCCTACCCCCACACAGGGCCTGACTGACACTGAAAAGGGGTGGGGGTGGATTCTCCATCATCATGCTGAGAAAAGGTGTTCAGGTAAGACAACGCCCCTTCTCCAGCATGAGGATGGAGAATCCACTGATGGGACATACCAAAGCTACTTTGTCCCTATGGGAGGGAAGTAGTCTGGACCTGTGTCCCACTGGGTTCCACTACCTGTTGTAGTACTTGCCTACCAAAGGAGGCGTCAGCTGAGGCAAACTTATCCAGCTTGTAGTGCCGTACAAAGGGGGAAGGTGAAGACCAAGTCGCCGCCCTGCAAATTTTGTCAATGGAAGCTTGCTTGGCCCAGGCTGCCGATGTTGCAGCGCTGTGGGTGGAATGGGCCATTATGCAGCCGGGCACGGGCAATGAATGTGCTTGGTAAGCCCGTGCTATGCAAGCCTTTATCCACCTGCCTATAGTTGAGGCAGACACCTTCTGTCCCATGGAAGAGGGCTGAAAGGAGACAAACAGCGCCTCCGACTTGCGAAAAACAGCCGTCCCTTTGATATATTGCCTTAGCGCCCTGCGCACATCCAGAGTGTGCCACTGATGCTCCAAACGATGGGATGGGCTGGGGCAAAAGTCAGGAAGTATGACTTCCTGGGTCCTGTGGAACAAGGTGTTCACTTTGGGAACAAACAACAGATCTAACCGAAGAATGACCCTATCCTTGTGGCAGGTACATAGGTCCTCTCCGATCGAGAGAGCCGCTAGCTCCGAGATGCGCCTGGCCGATGTGATGGCTACTAGAAAGGTCACCTTCATAGACAACAGTTTGAGCGTGCATGACCTGATAGGCTCAAATGGGGTCGAGGTGAGGGCTTGCAAAACCCGTGGTAGATCCCAAGAAGGATATCGATGGACCACAGGAGGTCTGGTGTTGGTTGCCCCTTTTATGAAAGAACGCACCATGAGGTGCTGAGTCAGAGGGGTCGAATTGTCACACTGCAACAGCGTTGACAGAGCCGCCACCTGTCTATGAATGGTATTGGGCGATAAGCCCCTCCATCAAATATTCCAAAACCCTTGGAATAGTGAGGGATGATAGAGTGAACTGTTTCCTGGCACACCAGAGATTAAAGTTTTTCCATATGGAATTGTAGATTCTATTTGTAGAAGGTCGTCTGGAGGCCTGAATCAGTGAGATGACTCTCGTGGAATAGGGTTCTCGGGAGAGGAGTTGCCGCTCAAGTGCCAGGCGGTTAACTGGAGCCACTGAGGATCTGGATGCTGGAGGGCTCCCTGGCTGAGGGCTATGCGGTGTGGAGGTATACTCCACGGGGGGGGAAATGGAGAGTTCCACCAGGTCTGTGAACCATGGTCGCTGGGGCCAATGAGGGGCAATTAATATGACTTCTGCCTGTTCCTGTAGGGTCTTGCGGATAACTGCCTGTATCAGAGGGAGAGGGGGGAAGGCGTATAGCCACCCCCTGGGCCAAGGGCTGCGGAGCACGTCCGTCTTCTCTGCCCCTGGGGAGGGGAATCAGGAGAAGAAACGTGGTAATTGGGCGTTCAACGGAGAGGCGAACAGGTCCAACACCGGTCAACCGAATCTGTCCGAGATCTCCCTGAACAGGGCGGGATCGAAGCGCCACTCGGAGTGGTCCACCGTCGACCTGCTCAAGGAATCTGCCTGTCAGTTCACCTCCCCTGAAATGTGTTCCACCTTGACGGAGGAAAGGTTGGATTCCGCCCACAACCCCAATAATTGAGCTTCGGCCATGAGGGATCTGGAGCGTGTGCCCCCTGATGGTTTATGTGCACTTTGGTCGCTATGTTGTCTGTGAGGATGAGGACATGTTACCCCATCACCCTGCTCTTGAATTGGCGTAAGGCCAGATGAATAGCCCTGAGCTCCAGTCAATTGATATTGTGTCTCAGATCCAGATGAGACCACCGGCCCTGAGTCAATTGTGTTTGGATGTGAGCCCCCCACCTGAAGAGGCTGGCATTGGTAGTCAGAGTAATTCGGGTGGGTTTCTTGAACAATGAGCCTTTCGCTATGGCCGGGGATGTCCACCAGCGAAGGGAGTTCAGAGTCTGCAGTGTGACTTTGACTCTCTGGTTGGAGGAGCTGGTGCCAAGCCTCTGGAAGGGGAGTAGAAACCTCTGCAACTGTCTGGAGTGCAGACGGGACCACGGTACTATGGACATGGAGGAGACCATTTCCCCCAGTAACTGGAAAAGGGTGGCCAGAGGGACAACCCGGTCTCTTTGTATCTGGAGCGCTAAGGATCGAATACTGTCTTGGCGCTCTTGTGATAGGTAGACCATGCACTGTGTCGTGTCTATAATTGCACCTAGGTGCAGGATACGAGTAGATGGTGTTAAGTGGCTCTTCAGGAAGTTTACTGAGAAACCGTGATTCTGAAGAACTCCAATGGTTAGGTTCAGGTCCGCTTGAGCTGCCTGGACAGAGGTGGACTGAATGAGGATATCGTCCAGGTAACACTGGACCCTTATCGGGACTAACCTCAGGTGAGCCGCTAAGTCCACCAAGATCTTGGTGAATACTCTTGGAGCAGCTAAAAGGCCGAATGGAAGAGCACTGTACTGGAAATGCTGATCTGCAAAACAGAACCTGAGAAACCTGCGATGGTCTGGATGAATGGGGATATGTAAGTACGCCTCTGTGAGGTCGATGGACGCTAGGAAATCGTCCCGCCTGATGCTGGCTAGAATAGAATGAAGCGTCTGCATCTTGAATCTCCTGTACATCAAATGGGAATTTAGTCCCTTGAGATCGAGAATGGCTCTCCATCCTCCTGAGGCCTTTGGTACTACAAAGAGGATGGAGTAGAAGCCTTTCCCTGTTTGACCAGTAGGCACTGGTTGTATGGCCTTGATGTCCAGGAGATGGCTTATGGCCTCGCACATGAGTTTCTTTCCTTTCCAACTCCGAGGAGTTGGGCAAGAAAGAAACCGACCCGGGGGTCTGGACAGAAACTCCAGGGAAAGACCTCCCCTGATGGTGTCCAGTACCCAGGCATCTGTGGTGGTTGTCTCCCAGCTGCCAATAAAGAGGGGAAGCCTGCCACCAATGGGGGCTGCTTCCTTGCAGTCACTTATACTTTCTGAATGGACAGCCGCCGGTCCCTCAAAAGGGCCACTTGCCTTGAAACTGCTGCTTGGGCCTTGGGCCGGAGCGATCCCATTGACGCTCAGTTCTGGGGGGATAGGTATGGGAAGGCGGGCCCCATTCCGGGCTGGCGCCCGAACGAAATGGCAGTCTTCGGTGGTACAGAGCAGGACGTCTGTCCCCTCGCCTATTAAGGTGAGACATGACCCTGCGCTTATCACGGTTCTCCACCAGGTAGGGATTTAGGGAGTCACTGAATAAGTGGCCACCAGTGTAAGGGGAGGTGGCCAAGCGCCATTTAGACTTCAGGTCCACTCGCCACTGCCTAAGCCACAATAGTCTGCGGGTAGTCACATTGTAGGCTAAAGACCAGGAGGAAAATCTGGCTGCATGTAGCGATGCATCAGCCATGTATTCCGATGTTGCCAGTAACTTACCCAGGCTCTGGTGGGCGCGTACCTGATACTGGGGAATCATTGCCTGTAGCTCTTGGAGCCAGATTATGGATGTCCGAGCAAAAAAGGAGGTGGAGGTGGAAGCTTTCACCGACCACGCCAAGGCCTGGTGAGATCTGCGGAGCGAGAACTCAGATTTCCTGTCCTCCACATTTAAGGTCTCGGCCATATCTCCTGATATGGTGGAGAAGGAAACCAAAGGTGTTAAAGCCTCGTCCGCTGCAGGAACTTCCAGAATCTCCAACAAGGAGTTTGCCATATTAAATAATTTTCTGTCTGGCCCTCCCAGTGTTGGAGGGATGCCCAGAGCTTCCAATTGCTTCTTTATAGTGTTAATAAAGAAGGGAGGACAGGGAATACGCCTCTAAGGAACAGTAGGCTCGGAAAATAATGGGTCTGGGGCCTGGCTGGTGGTGGGGACTGGCTGTGTCTCCTGATCCACGTCAATTTTGGCCGAGTTAGTTGCCTTGATCAGGAGGGATTTGAACAAAGCTGGGTCAAATAATCCCTTAAATGGGGAAGGATCCGAGGATCCTCATCTTCAGATAGATGTATCTCCCCTGGTTCGTAATCTTCCGGATATGAACCCATATTGTGAGAAGATTGGTCTGATGCAATGGAGCAAGCATACTCTGGGGCCTCTGGTTGGTAATGAGAATATGTGATTGGCGTGGCAGACTCAGCCCTGGGCCTGTGGAAAGATGAGGCCATACCTTGGGCATAGGCCTGTGCTATTAGAGCCTGAAGCTGTTCAGGGGAAATTTCCTGAGGGGCAATCGGACAAAGCCCAGCTGCTGTGGGCGTGAATGTGGCCTCAGGCCTAGAGGGTGCCCTGGGCGAGGGAGCTACCCGCTGATGGTATGTTGGCTGATTCAGCGTCTGCTCCTCTTGTCCGGTGCCACTATCTGGAGACCATGCCCTTTGGGCCATGGTGCAGGGGAAAGGGTCATTGAAAAGTGCCCCAACCACCGGATCAGGTGCAGCTGGAAAGGCCATATCAGACTGTTGCAGCTGTTGGGCCTTGGAAAATTGCCTCTCCAGGGCAAGGTGCCTCCTGTTTGCCTCCTTCTCAGCCGCCTTGGAGGGGGCCTTACTGGAGATGGCCTTGGCCTTGGCCTTTAGTTTGCCAGCAGCCTCCATTTTGGAGGACTTTCGCCTCTTTTTTGCTGGAGAGGTCAAGCCAGCATGTGCCGGCATTGGAGCTGCATTCTCTTCCATGATGGCTTGGATACCCCAGTGGTGACCTGGGAAGGATCTCAACTGTGGAAGCAGAGCACTGGATGAGGCGGAGATTCCAGACACCGGCAAGGCTGCTCTGAATTGTGGTAGCCGCTGGACCAAAGATTGGCCACATGCACACCAATAAGCTCCAGATGGCTGTCAAGCCTGTATGCCACAAAACAAATGCCCACTTGTCAGATGGACGGTGGCGGCCAAAACCACAGCTTGGCAAGCGCCTGCGCACACGTCAATGTTCCACTATGGCTGTAGAAATTTAGTAGTAGTCACTGGCCTGCATACATTAGCTGTCAGGCCCAAAATGGCGTCCGATGAAGAAGAGCGACTGACAGAGCAGTTTAAACAATTTTCCTGTCTGCCTGACTTGCCTCAGAGAGAGCGCTGTGTAAGTGCAAGATCCAATCAGCTCAACCCAAGGCGCTCTGCCCTTTTTTTGGGAGGGAATCCTTCAAAGGAAATTCCCTCAAACCGAGCTGTCAAAAGTCGCCGCGGCACCTAAAATGGCAGCCGCGGCAAGCCTGCCAATTTTCCGGGCCGCCGGTAAGCTCTGGGCCAAGTCCGAGCTTTCAAAAGGCAGCGGAGGTGGAGAACGGCCGGTGGCAATGCAATTGAAATCGCCTCAGACGCTTTTACACCTCTCCGTCTGAGGCTTCGGTGGGCTTCCTACGATCGGCGGCTCCCCGTAGAGCCTGACCTGTCAGCGCGGCTAGCAAGCAGAAGGTCCGATCGAGCAAGCTGTTAAAACCGCGATCGGACTGGCTGGGAATGACAGCTGTAAATTACAGTCAGACAGCTGAACTAGATGAGAAAGGGAATGCACGAATTGTTTTTCATACGACCTGCCAAATGAGAGCCAATGAAAAGATGTCTGTTGGGCTTGAGACTAAGTTGTAACTGGGTCACCAAGCCCAGCAGGAGGCGTGACAACTCGTCAGACTTAGTCTCATTGGGCAGGAGGATGAAGTTAACCCATCAGTGGATTCTCCATCCTCATGCTGGAGAATGCCTGATTTATATAGAGACCTCTACCATGAAATTAGAATAAACAATAATCTAACCTTGGAAGTACTGCCCTTGATAGAACATATTACCTGTTTGCATGTTTTATGTATTTTACTATTTTTTGATGGATATTTCTTTTTAAACTTGGAACAATCTTTTTATTAGAATATTTGTTCAGTTTTTCTGATTAGATGATTTTTTATGAAACACTATATTTATCCTTAAATACATTTTATAATTAAAAAAGAAACACAGCTCTAAATTCGACTGAAAAAAAAGAAGGGAAAAAAGTGAAATGCAACCAAAGAGAAATGATGAAGAGTTCTTGGAGATGATCCTTGATATAAGCAAATCTTATTGAAACACTCTGTTAATCACATGAATTAAGATCTATTCTTTCGTATGACAATCATGCAATGTTTGAGAATGAAATATAGGTTCAACAAAATCAGGCTTTCATAAAATATAGTTTTCCTCTGGACTGATTTCAAAGGGAATTGAACAGTGGTGGGATTCAGCCGGTTCGCACTGGTTTGGTAGAACTGGTAGCTAAATTTTGTTGAGTTCGGAGAACTGGCTGAACCCATGCTGCTTCTGGAAGTCCGTTCTAGGCCTCGGAGGTCTGGAGGATGCCTCCCAGGCCTAGAACGGCCCGCCGGAAGTGTGTGGACATCACTTCCGGAAGTCCATTCTAGGCCTCGGAGGCCTGGAGGAGACCTCTCAGGTCTAGAACGGCCCACAGGAAATGCGTGGATGTCATTTCCGGAAGTTCATTCTAGGCTTTGGAGGCCCAGGCTTACATCCACGCAGAGAACCAGATGTTCAGGTATTTGAATCCCACCACTGGAATTGAAGCAATTTTAAGAAAGTTAATGATGTGTACTTCTTTTGTAACATTATTGCTGTTGTTTAATCTTACTTATTTACAGCATTTATAACTTCCTTTTTTATAAGATTATGTAGCATCTTATAGGGGGTCTCCCCTAATTTTATTTCAGTAACAACAATCTGTGAGGTAGGTTGGACTGAGAGAAACTGGCAGGACCAAGTCACCCAAAAGCATCCATGATCAAGTGGTTACCTGAAGCCCAGTCTCTCGATTATGTGTACATCTTAATCATACACTTCACCACACAATACTTGTACTGATTGTACAGAAGTGTAAAATGTATTTACAAGAACTAGTATGCATACTGGAAAATTCCATATGTCTGTCAAACTACATATATCTTTGGGGGGAAAAGGCTCCCTTTTCTGTCTAAAAGATATCAGAGATTAGACTGCCCTAATCCTGCTTCATCTTGGAGAGAAGGAATCTGAAATTTAAAATCCTTTCCCACATTAAAACACAAAACAAACTATTTGAGCAAAAGACTGGTGGAAGATCATTTGCTCCATATGAAACGATGAGTTCACAAACAGAGGCTCAGGGGAAAAATAACATTTTAGATTACTGCTATAGGAGATAACAAAAGGAAATGCTTAAGGTACTATAATCATTTAGGCCCCTTTTTTTTCCAGGTCACTGTAATCTACCCAAAGATAACTAATTGCACAAAGTAAACATTCCTCTTCAACCACAAAAGGAATCTATTACACAAACATATAATTCACAGTCATTTTTAGTGGGCTGTAAACAGTTTGGAATGAGCATAAAATGGGACAAAAATCAAAGTGAGCATTTTGAAATGAAAAAGTGTTTGCTACAAAAGGTCAGTCCCTTTGCTTGGCAAACTATGCAGAAAAGCCTGGGAAAATGTTGAACACACAAGCAGTAAGGGGATTTTAAAGCCAACAACCTCCCTGTTTCTTTAAACAGACATCGGAACCTATAACTGGATGCTGTCAAACAAATGACAGCAAAAAAATAGAACAGCTGCTAACAAGTAAAGTTAAGAGATAAAAGTTTTAAAAGCTAGGGACCTTCTCCGAAATGGACTAAAGGTCTTTCTTAAATCTTTATTCAGGGCTAGAGATCTCAGGATGGCTTTTTGGCCAAGAGTCAACTATGTGATTTTTGTATATAATTCTTGCAACAGAGAAAGAAAATCAGCAGTGTTGTTGCAAACACTGACATGAAGAATTTGAGTATACAAGTTGTTTTGGAGGGTCACTAGTTCTCATGACAGAAATTATACGGGCAAGATTCTTTACAACATTTTGAACAAGATCAATTAAAAAGAAAAGAATGAAGACCATTAAGAATATTTGGAAGGAAATCCAAACGCCTTTAAGTGACAAATTACAGAACCAGGGTCCCATGTTACTAGCAACTTTCAGCATAATCATTTTCCCTGAAGGTGGTACTTTGATATTAAATTATGAGATATAATAAGAACAACCTTCTAGCCTTTAGCTTTTCTCCCTGACCAGATCTGGTAGTAACTACATATCCCTGCTTCTGGATGTAGGAGAATCTTTGTCTGTAGGATGGCCCTCTGGCTTGAACCAAAAGAGCATATCCTATGTTGTAAGTGAGTTTAGCAACTTAACTCAGAATTAGGAAATGGGATAAAAGAGAAGGATATTTTTCCTATTCCTCTCTTTTCTCAGGAACTAGCTGTGGTGATGAAAAAATAGTAACATGACAGTGGAGATATAGATAGATAGATAGATAGATAGATAGATAGATAGATAGATAGATAGATAGATAGATAGATAGATAGATAGATAGATAGATAGATAGATAGATAGATAGATAGATAGATAGATAGATAGATAGATAGATAGATAGATAGATAGATAGATAGATAGATAGATAGATAGATAGATAGATAGATAGATAATAGATAGATAGATAGATAGATAAGAGAGAGAGAGAGAGACAGAGACAGAGAGAGAGAGAGAGAAAGAGACAGAGAGAGACAGAGAGAGACAGAGACAGAGTCAGAGACAGAGACAGAGACTGCACTGTCATACTTACGAGGGCAATTCGAACCAACACCACATCGGAAGTGGTGCCATAGAAATGTGAAGATGCCAAAGGAGTACTGCTAGTGAAGTTCATGGAGCATGGTTCGACCATCAATTCAGAAGTCTACTGTGAAATGTTATGAAAACTCAGACAAGCCATCCATAACAAGCGTCAGGGCATGACAGGCTGACTTCCAGTGTGGTGTTGGTTCACGAGAATGCTCGCCCACACACCACTAGATGCACCCAAGAACTTTTGAAACAGTTCCGTTGGGATGTTTTTGATCACCCCCCCCCTACAGCCCAGATTTGGCGCCGAGCGACTACTACTAAGGAATTTCAAACCTTTTAAGATGTTATGACAAATGCCTCAATTTGAATGGCGATTATGGAGAAAAGTAATGTAATGTTGTAGTTTTCTAATGTGTATAGTAAACGTTTTGTATCTGCGAGTGTCTGTCATTGATAACGGAGGTTTATTTCTGAATTGCCCTTGTATAATCCCAACTTTGGACATGAGTATGTAAATAACAGCATTTGTGTTGTGATGTCATGGCATGCATTTTGTCACTCATCCCTTTGTTCTCCATATGGACACATGTCTTTTCTCATTAAGTTTAAAGGGTACCATATGGCATCCTTGGCCTCTTTTTCATCTCAAAAGCAGGATGACACTGAATTATTTCCATTATTCCACAGTAGAAAGAGAAAGAGGAGAGAATTAGATGTTGGCATTGCTGTCTCCAATGGTGGCCTCTCGGTTCAGCATTTACATTAATGCACAGACTCCGCCCTCTTGCTAACTAACTTTAGTGCATTTATTATTGCCTTTGTATGGATCACAGTCACAACTTAATTAACAATCAAAACAGATCTGAAGGATGAACCACATTGTTCTTAGGTTCATTTTAAATAATAATGGCAAACATGTATGCTCCAAGAGCTTTTGATAGTGTTCTCTCTCATTCAGAAAACTTCTCTCTGAGGAATCATATTATTTCAGTGTGCGTAATGAGAAGGGATGGTAGTGTGAAGCTGAGAACATGGCTTATGGCTGAGTCTGCCATGTCAGATATGTATTTCCAATTTCTCTAATATCTTTGTCTATCTTTTTTACAAACAAATGCATTTTATATAGATTTTTTTTAAAATACATTATTTTAATTGTTGGTGAGGCACAAAGGAAAATTCGATAGTCTTGGATAATTAGCTAGAAAATAGATGTGGAAATAATCCTAGAACAGAAATGTTTCACAAAACAATCACTCTTTTCCTTGCACAGGATTTCTAGTCTAACCAATAATAAAGGTGGGCTTTAATAATGACGTATTATAGCAATAGCACTTAGATTTATATACCGCTTCTCAGTGCTTTGCAGCCCTCTGTAAAAGGTTTACAGAGTCAGCATATTGCCCCCAACAATCTGGGTCCTCATTTTAGTGACCTCAGAAAGATGGAAGGCTGAGTCAACCTTGAGCCAGTCAAGATCAAACAGCTGGCAATCAGCAGAATTAGACTGCAATACTGCATTCTAACCACTATGCCACCACAGCTCTTAATATGTTAACATTAACATATTAATGTTAAACTGACAGCTAACAAAGAAAAAAGCAGAACATTAAGGTCTAAAAAAATTTACAGGAGAGTATTCATTTAGATTAAAATAACTTCCTTCACTACTCATAATCAAAAGAATAAGGATGTAAGACATGGGACTGGCAACAAGCTAAAAATACTAGTAGGACAAATTATTAAATAATAATGCAATGCAATGATAGTGGATAGGTAACATTTTCAATGAAACCTTTAGCATCAAGAAATTGTTTTTGACCAGTTTAGTTGGAAATTACTAGCTGATACATTCTGATGTTCCTTTTCTTTATTCAATATTATTATTTTCCATATCCCATTTACTTTAAAGTATATCTTCTCCTGTATGACACATGAAAATAATATATTATTGTTAGTTTTTAATTTTAAATGATTTTGTGTAGCTTATAGCCACATCTAGCAGGCAATGTTAATCAAGTGAGACAAGATTTTTGCAAATTGCCAGTAAATGTGCAATGTGAAACTCACAAATGAATTCAGGTGAATTTAAACTGATTTTAAGATATGGAATGTTATACCTGAGGCTTTTCCGCTGCCAGTACTTATTTTCACAGTGAGCAATACTTCAGAGTAGTACAATCTAGTTCTGCAACAGAGGTTCTTCAGAGAGAGAAAAGAAACTTTCAACTTCAGGGAAACAAACTATACGGTTACTGTATGAAGATGGGACAGAGAGACACAGCTCTCTGTTTCAGCCAAGATGCCAGCTGCAATGAATGTCTAGGCCATCTTACTAAGACTATGTAAGTAAACATACAGTTTTCATTAACTATGCCTTTCCCATAATTGGTACATAAGTATTTCCCATGACTCTGTAGTTGAATAACTTGGCTGGAGGCATATCTGGCCATTAGGAGGAGGGCTTTAAATCTGTTGAGTCCCAGCCATGCTGGGAGACTTGGCACCTCCACATATGGCTTCCTAATACCAATCCCTGTCTAAAATGTCATCAGAAGCTTTCATAAACATTGGATTTAGCTTCACATAAATTACTGCTGTCCTGCAATAGTTTGTGCCAGAATTTAGTGAAAACAACACACTGAGTAAACAGAAGTAAAGGCACAGGAATTATAATCCTAGTCCAGGGAAAGAAAAAAATTGTATACCAAGGACAAAGTCATAAATAGTGATAAAATGCAAATTTTGTCACATGCCACTGAGATTAGTTATTATTTATATCTCTACTAGCTAATGCCATATGCTAGCTTAAAGTTATAGTAAGGACAAGGAAGGAAGCATACAAATCAAAGCGGAATCATGCAATACTTATAGAAATTATTCTACAGAATTAAAATTATTCTGCATGCCTTCTCACAGACTACAAACATCTAACATGCATCCTTGAAAATATATGTGTATATGTATATACTGTATGTATATATTATTTTTCAAGGAAACGTATTAGATGTCTGTAGCCTGTTACAAGGTATACAGAGTAATTTTGAGGCACTCTGATGTTTATTTGCAGTATCTATGAATAACAAAGATAAATGTATTTCTCTAAAAATAGCAACATTTTGCTAAATTATGTGTAAACTTCATCCATAAATGGTTGGTAACAGTTCTTGTTGTTAAGGAATAGTTTTGTGTGGTACATTTTATTGATTGTGCTTTTATTGGTAAATGACCGAAATAAAGTTTCTGTCTACTATAAATATCAGCAAAAAACAACAATGTTAAAACTGCACTATATTTCTTAATGCCTTAAAAGTTTCAAAACAGCAGAGTTAGAGAACATTTTAAAATTAAAGTTTTCAATAGCATTGAAAAAACCAAGGTAAAATGCCAGATGAAAAAAACCCTTTCCTGGCATTTGTAATGTCTATGGCAAAAAACATATTGTAATATTAATAGATAAAGATAATAATATCTTCATTATCTTAAAATATCTATTTATTCTCTTTAACATCTCTATTCTCTTTAATACATATTTTAATATTTTAAACCTCATTTTACTCATAAGCCACTCAGAATCACTTATGCAGTGAGATGGACAGTGTAGAAATTCAATCAATCAATCAATCAATAAAATAAATAAGAACATTGTATTAGCAAAGGCATTTACTATTGAACATTTTTCAAACAGGATTGCATTTTTCAATGAATTAATTTGATCCACAAACCAGTTATTTTATAGTACTTGGGATTTGAGTTGTTTAATGCTACCTTATAGGAGGTACCTAGGACTGAGGAACTATTCCAGCAGCCAGTGAGCACTTTATGAATATAAGCAGTGCATCACTGTGTTCTTTCACTAAAGCTTGTTTAATTCTCTTGCAATGAGCAAGAATAGCCAGTGGAAATTTAACATTAGAATGGTAAAAGCTCCAAATTCAGCAGGAGTGGCTTTTTAAAAATTGTATCAACACAAGCTATCAAACTTGTAATACCTTTTAATCTAGAACATTCATCTACATTTTAGATCATTTATATTTTCTTTCTTTTTACAGGCTTGGTTGGTTAACTAACCACAAAACTGTAAAGTAAAACAAACTGGGGTCTTGTTACTTTTCCAGGGGGTTGACCTGTAGAATCAGTAGGTGAAGTTGCTAATGAAATGTTGCTAAATGTTATCCCTAATTGGTGTAGATCAAAAAGCTTATAAAGAGACAGCTGCAGTGGTCAGTTCAAAAGCTAGCAATCCTAAAAGAGACTCCTACATTCCAAAATCTCCACTGCATATTTCTGGCTCTAATATTTCCATATTTCATAGCTATTTGATATCCTGGGAATATAATTTTCCTAATTCACTTATATGAGTAAAATGGAATTTCCAAGAATTATACACCATTAACCCTGCATACATATAATATTACATGAGCATATTTCAATGAATGTATTACGCTTTCCCCTTATCCTCTGTCCTCTTAGGCTAGCACTTCCCTTAACTCCCCTTTGCTGCTTTGAAGGATTTACGATCCCTCCAGAATAGATTGCAAAGAGGTATTGGAAGCTTAGAAGGAATGGTGTTGATTGATACCTTTTTGGCACAATGCAATACAACACAACTGCTGCATAAAAGTAGATTTCTTTTGCCATGAACTTCATGAAAGTTGGTTTTGTGTATTAGAAATATCTTTCACTTGATTGCTAACTTCACTTTAGTTGAAAATTACTTGGAAGCAGAAAATGCAATGTATACATATTTTTAAAGACGGTAAACATTATAGGCTCTAAACAGTGACAGTAATCAAGTACAAAATTTCAACAAATAATTGTAAGGGCAAGAGACCCACTGCTGCTATTTATTTTGAATAATATCAGTGACTCTCTAGAAAAAAAAAGGAGGGGATGGCACATACTTATTTTAAAGAATATTAGGAAGTTTAAGAAAAGTGGGGAGGGTTGATACCATTGTAGTTTTAACACCCAGCTATTCATCAGTAGGTAAATGAAAGACAGAATTTAAAATCTCACTTATAAATATACAGCCACATTTAGGAATGTATGTAGATCATAAAATACGTACCTCGTTCCTCAACAGCTTTTATACACATTTTAACGAAGTAAGGGACAGTAGAGCCATCATGTTCACAAACATTGTGTAGGTAAGCACCAAAAATCTGATCTAGAAAACACAAAACAGAGAATGGTTGATTAAACAGAAACCACACTTTAAATAAGCCCCCTGAAATGTGAAACAAAGTGAATAGTAAATTATAAAGGTTTTGTTGTCCACTTACCTAGTTTTGCAAGCAAAGTTTGCTTGTGAAACATATTATCAAAGAAACTTAGAGAATTCCATTCCAGGTTTTGCCTTATGTTTGTGAACATTGTGTGTGTTTAGTTTTTACTAGATATACGGCATACATAACAATGATCCCTACTCAAATCGTGTGACTGTATCACTGAAAAACAATGAGATAAATTTGATGTACTGTATGACCAATTTGCAACCCATTTCTTTCCTTGGGACTGAGGCCATGAGTTATGACTTCTGATTTATTTTATTTGGCACACTGAGTTAAGGATGTCCACAGTTAGTTCTGAGTGGTGTGGATATTAGAAACCGTGAGCTGCATTACAGAACACATAAACAGAGATATCCTTTTCTGTGGAAGCCCCATCTATAATCATCTGCATGTCAGGTTGTTATGTAAGGTGAAAATGCAATGTCCTCCACTTTCCTTCAACATGCAGAAGTAAAATAGACTGGGTAGTTGAATGCTATTCCTATTGAATGTCAATAGGTAAGCCATAGCCCAGATCTGTCTTCCAGAAAATATTTTAAGAATAGCTGAGGGTCACAGTTGCATGTCCAGAGATCATAACTTGCTGCCTAAAGCTGCTGTTCCCTTGTGATCTTAGGTAGCCAATGGTTTGTTTAGAAAAGCCAACCTGGAAGGTTGCACTGACATCACAATAACTAAACGTATAGAGCATTGTAATATAATCCAGAGAATATCAGCCTTGTGTGAAAACAGCTGTTTGATGGGGAATCTGAGTTTAAAAAATGTTAACTGTCCCATAAGTGAAAAACTCTATTTGGTTTTATCATCAGTCTAATAGATTGTTTAGACTTGTATTTGCAGCTGCATTTCAAATTCAAATTGTGTTTTTAAATGCTTGTAAATTGTGCTTGAAAACTAAGTTTTGAAGGACACTACTTGTATTTTAAAATAAAACCAACTGGCCTATGTACACTTAAAATATTTAATAGGATAGGGTTTGGACTTCACACAAGAATAAACTTGAAGAATAAGCACAAAAAGCTTCATATATTCATTACAGCAACCTGTCTTTTTCAGATTTTAACACAAGGCTGATAACAAGATGTGATTGTTTCAAAAGTCTCAATAATTTGATTGCTTAAAAGAATAACATCCTTTTTCTAGCTTGTTCAGAAGCCTGAAAAATAGCAGGCTTGCTTAATTAACAACAGAGAAGTTTGCTGGAGGTCTGAAACTGTTCTTCTGAATCTTTTTCACAGAGTGCACAGTGATATTAAATAATATAATCTACTGTATGAAGGTAGAGTGAAAGGCATGCCAATATCTACTCTTCAGACAGGACAAGCCAGTTTGGTCTAGTGGCTTAGACACCAGGCTATAAACCAGGAGACAGTGAGTTCTAGTCCCACCTGAGGCATGAAAGCCAAGTGGGTGACTTTGGGCCAGTCACTCTCCCTCAGCCCAACCCACCTCACAGAGTTGTGGGGAAAATATGAGGAGGAGTATATTACTGGTAGGTATGCTCGCCTCCTTGAGATATTTATAAAAATAATAAAGTTAGGATATAAATAAATAAAATGATCCACTGTTTTAAAAAAATAACATTTTGTATTGCATTATTTATCATATCAAGACATACTGTCTACATATACTCTACAAAGCAGCAGTAGGGAACTGGATGGATTATAAACCATGGATAGAAAGAAAAGGTCCAGAAAATTTTAAGACATAAGGTAGTATTGTTATTATTCAGTAATTGTAATGGTACCAAAGTCCTTTCAGGTAAATAATTTAATAACAGTATTATATTATGTTATGCCTCTCTATTACATCATTTACAGACAGCCAATAACAAAGAGATAAGTTTCATTATAGCATTTCCTCCAACCTTTTGTACAAAGTTGACATTTTTCCCTTGGCAAATGTTTAATTATTATTTTACTAAGAATAAGTCGCCCTGACCCTTGACAATGCTTGTAAATTGTACAGCTTACAAAATGTTTTTTTTTTTTTTGGTGCTTCATAACTTTAATCCTCTGGCTGGCTGAGGGTGTACATCATGAAGTATGTCAGGATAACTAGGTTAGTGCTCTGAGATTACAAATTAGCTTCATCCTCCTTCATCTCTGCTATATATTTTTTGACAAATTATGAAGAGAGTGCTCCTTAATGGGAACTTTGTCAGCAGAATCAAAATGAATCAAACCTATGAGAAAAACCATTCAATAGAAGCGGTTTAAAATGTTTAAACAATGTGGCTATAAGATCATCATTTAAGCCTAGAGATAGTCTCTGCATACCTTTCCAGCAGAGCATGACACTTGGAAAATTAGTGTAGAGGCCTTTGACAGCACTCTATAATCAATGTTTCTTAGCAAAGCCTAAAATAATCCTAGGAGAGGATGCATAAATAGTAACCTGCACAATATTAAAGACTATGATATCTTTAGATTTCTGCCTCTCCTAGGTGTTCAAGTAAAAACCTCAATTTTTTTTTGTTTCAAAGAGCCCACATTTCATTCTTTTGCATATTTTGTATTTTGTGAAATTTTGCCAATATTATTTGTAAAGAAATTGTATAGATTAGTTCAAAGAATACAGAGCAATCATCTTAAGATTCAATCCCATTATGACATCTGTTGAGATCAATTATCTTTACTGCCCGTAAACAGAAATTTTCCTGAATAAACAAACATATTTTTTTTTTACTTTTCTTACATGACAACACAAAGAGGACATCCCGATGCAGTCATTTAGCTGTGCACACATAGACCTACATTGTTTAAGTACCTGGTTGCTGGAAAAAAAACTATTTAAAAGTTTTGAACAAAGAATTGAAAAATGATCACAAAATTTATTGGTGCTTCCAGCTGTGGATAAAGTTGAAAATTTTGTCTGAAGATACCACCAGTTTTTGTTCAGATATTTCTACTAAACACAGAAAGCATTTTTTCCAGGCCCCAGATGCTCAAAAGTCACTGGAAGTCATTGTTTGTTTGCACAACTTTTTCATCACACACACTTGCAAGCAAGTACTCGTGATACCATCCTTGATGAACATAACATTTTGGTGAAAATTTTCCATTCTGTGGGTCAGCCATGTCTATATAAAGAACAGATTCTCAGAAAATATAATTAATTACTGAGCTGAGCTGGAAATGCCCACCCTACGCTGGCTGGGCCAGCCTTAAAAGAGGAACCATTTTCAGAGACTTTCAATTTTTACTATTTTTTATTGGATGTGCAGAGATTGTTTTTCAAAATGGGATCTGCAGGGCTTCATGTTTTCTTTTTCCAGTTTTTTTCCCCCTCAGATGTTTCCAGTGGCAGAGAAATCTCCCTGATTAGTTTAATGGTAAGGGATTTCCACTTGGTTTCTCCTTTCCACAAAAGAGAGGGCTGATAATTCAGTCCAATACCAATTGCAATATCTAAAACAGAATTATAATTATAATTTCCTCAGACTTGGAGTAATGCATATTTCACTCTCAGTCTGCACTCATGGATTGAATCCTTTGCCATTATGGTGTCATTGTTCAGTGGCAATCCAAATGTGTGCATTCATTGGTTTTTCTGTTGCAACTTTGAGGAACACAAAATACAATTTTGGTTTAGAGTAGACAAAGCCAGAATTGGGTTAGCTGAGTAATAATTACTTAATCTGTGTGAAACAACACTTTTACCTTTGGGGCTGGATCCAGCTTCCAGAATCCAGCATATTAAAGACTCTTGACATCTTGATTAAAATAATGTATATCACGCATGTCTGGATGTATGTATTGGAAGTATCTCTGTTGTTGTTGTTGTTTTTTAAAAAAATTCTCCTTTGCCATATCTAAGTAGTTTAAGTCTTGTTGGGATAAAGAAACATACAGAATATTTTTTCCAATAAAACAATAATTGCTCTCAAGGGAATAAAGAAAGCAAAAGGTCTTTGTGCGATTCTGTTTCTGAAAATGTTCTTTAAAACTTATGCTTTCTCCCTCCCCCCCCCATTTTTTAAATAATGGGGTAGAGAGCAGTGAAGATAAGCAAAGATGTACATAACACTCCTAATCGCCTGTTATGACAGTTTATGTCTCCCATCCAACTTATTTAGCTCCAATGTCTGGGAAATAGACACAATGTCCACCTTATGGAATGCTATTTAACTTAAAATGTTCCCTTTAGAATAGAAAATTCTTTTGTCCTCCCCTAGTTTTTTCCTAGGTTCTCAGGAATTGCTCCTTTAGAAATGGCCTTATTTATCATTTGGAAATTTAAAGGAATGAAATACTTTTATTATTACCATTGGGAAGAAAATTCCCATAGAAAGAGTTGTTTGCGAGAAGTTGTGAAAAGGGAGAAGGGAAAAACTGAGCGGCATTCTATGCCCTTATACAGCTTTAATCATTCCCTTTCAGCTGTTATCAATTTAAAACCAATGAAACTCCCACACTGAGTCCATTTGAGCAGTCAATTTTAATATCTTGAGGCATCTGTAGTTATTCTGAATTGGCTGCAAAAGCAGAACTAACAACTTAAAGTCTAACCATAAGTCTACATCAGCCTGGTAACCCATACATCAAACACCGACAGTTAGTCAATACCGTAGATGGGAAAACAACAACAACAACCACCTTTTTAAAGAAGAGCAGTATATTCACAATGTGTTCAGCAGCATGGTTCACATTATGAGTTTCAGATATATGCACATAAAAACCATTCATTAGGAGCAGTAGTGGACATGACAGCTTTGAACATGAATATAAAAGGTGACAAAAGGAAAGGATAGGAGAGTCATTCTGCAGTTTGAGGCATGAAATACGATGATTATAGCTCCTATGAACTGACCATCCTACTTTTTTTTTTTTAAAAGCCAGAGTTTGGAGATAAGACAGAGCTATGAATTGTTCATTCCCTAAAACCCGGGTAAAGGACTCTCTGAGGGTGAAAAATTAAAAGCATCTATGGGTGCAAAGCCAGAGCATACACCAAAATGCTAGGCTTCAAAGAAGAACAAATTGCTGGTGAGAAAGGACTGTCAGGTCCCAAACCAAGAACGACATGTGCTCATTCTTCTGATCTGAGTTCTTTCATGTTTCACATGCATAGACAAAATCTTGCTAGACTGGAGTCTACCTTCTACATCTACAATATACTCTGTGGATTATTAGGGAGCAACTGTGTTCATCCTCTTCTCCCCCACATAATATCTGGGTTGAGTTGCCTCTTACTTTTCTGGAATGTATCCCCTCCCTCCAGGGCATACACCTCCTCACTACATTCCATAACAGGACTTACAAGCAGTCCTCGACTTACATTCATTCATTTAGGGACTGTTTAAAGTTACAACAGCACTGAAAAAAGTAACTTATGACTGTTGTTCATTCTTATGACTGTTGCAGCATCCCCACGATCATGTGATCACAATTCAGACTCTTGGCAATTGGCTTATATGTATGACCATTGCCGTGTCTCGGGGAGATGTGATCACCTTTTGTGAACTTCTGACAAGCAAAGTCAATGGAGAAGCCAGATTCACTTTACAACTGTGTTACTAACTTAACACTATAGTGATTCACTTAACTGTGGCAAGAAAATGGGGCAAAACTCACTTCACTGTCTTGCTTAACAGCAGAAATTTTGGGTTCAATTGTGGTTGTAAGTTGAGGACTACCTATATTCCCAAATAGCCCTTCTGGGCTGTTAACCATTAAAAGGTCCCCACTGTGTCCTTTTTTGCAGCAGACTAATGCTGGAGCAGGATTTGTGAATCAGGTTTTGATTCTGTGTTGTCTGAAACCTTGTTGTATAAGCAATTAATATGTGCTTCTTACATCTGAACAACACGTTGCATAGAAATTAATGCAAAGAGTTAAACAGTGTTTCTCTGGAAATTTTGCCAGAAGTGCACTAATCAGCAAGATATAACTGAACAAAGTATGCAGTCTATAGAATCATATACTGTAAGTGTTATATACATTGCTCTGTTTTGGTAATGGTTTAGAAGAAAGCATTTAATATTTTAACAATTTTAAAATATGAATAGTTTTATTTCCCCCCAAAACTATAGAGTTTATGTAAAATCTGGGGAAGCTGTAGGTGGTAGGTAAGGCTAACTCCAAAGGTTTAATTACTCAGAAGAGAAGAAGATTTCTGAGTAAAAATCTTTCCTACTACCTTTACCTATTGCTATCTTATGATTTACTATCTTATGATATATTATTATTGTATATAATAACAATAACAATAACAATAACAATAACAATAACAATAACAATAACAATAACAATAACAATAATAATA
Source organism: Azemiops feae (assembly GCA_023970755.1). Classification (NCBI taxonomy): domain Eukaryota; kingdom Metazoa; phylum Chordata; class Lepidosauria; order Squamata; family Viperidae; genus Azemiops; species Azemiops feae. Next base: position 1,370,455 of record JALGBA010000158.1, read on the forward strand.
ATAATAATAATAAAGTTGGAAGGGACCTTGGCGGTCATGTAGTCCAACCCCCTGCTCAGGCAGGAAACCCTATACCATTTCGGACAAATGGCTGTCCAGTCTCTTCTTAAAAACTTCCAGTGTTGGAGCATTCACCGCTTCTGGAGGCAGGTTGTTCCACTGGTTAATTGTTCTAACTGTCAGGAAGTTTCTCCTTAGTTCTAGGTTGCTTCTCTCCTTGATTAGTTTCCATCCGTTGCTTCTTGTCCTGCCTTCGGGCGCTTTGGAAAATAGCTTGACTCCCTCTTCTTTGTGGCAGCCCCTGAGATATTGGAACACTGCTATCATGTCACCCTTAGTCCTTCTCTTCATTAAACTAGACATTTCCAATTCCAGCAACCGTTCCTTATATGTTTTAGCCTCCAGTCCCCTAATCATCTTTGTTGCTCTTCTCTGTACTCTTTCTAGAATCTCAACATCTTTTTTACATCGTGGTGACCAAAACTAGATGCAGTATTCTAAGTGTATGATTTATGATCTATGACTTATCACTTTGTTCTTTGTATGTACACTGAGAGCTTATGCACCAAAGACAAATTCCTTGTGTGTCCAATCACACTTGGCCAATAAAGAATATTCCAAATGCAAAGCAACTCTGATCAACTCATTCAGAAGTCATTGAAAAACACTGATTTACAATGTGCAATCACATTGGTCTTAAAACTTACTTAGGTGACCTAGACTATGGGCAATGGAGGTATGAATGTCATCAGATTGTGCTTTGAAGTTGGATGACCAAACCTACACTCAAACAGAGTTTGTACTACAGTGTTTGATTTTTGGACTGAAGTTTCTATTATAAATTATGGTTACCAAATACTGACATATTCTTGGTTGATTTGCTTAGTGTTATGAAAGGATGAAATGTGTAAAGAAAACTGTAGTGTATCATAATCATATGACCTTTAACTGTAACTGGGTTGTTTGATTTACCTTCTTTCCTCAACACAATAACCTATGTCATTATTTATATAGATCTGAGTCTGTTGCATATCCCTGAAATGGTACATTGAGACCTATAAGATTGAAACAATTTAATAAATAGAATTATAATCAAGAAATACCATCTAAAAATAGGAGGCATCTGATACATGTATATAGGCAGAGTCATAAAGCTACTTCTAAATAAAGCCTCTATAATAATTTATTTTACAACTAAATTAATTAAATTAAAATTTGTTATGTTTTCAAAAACAAAAGACCAAATCATCATCACCTCTACCAAAAGATTGTATGGAATATTGTTTTATTTTTCTATTTTTAAATCTATATTTCATGAAAATTATATGTTTTCTGAGGTTATTTTTTTTTAAGATTGAATTTTCAGTGATTTTATTAACTGTATACTTCTTGATAGTAAGTTTTGGAAAAAGTCATTAATCTATTAAATATTTAAAAATCACTACTGAGAAGCGTTTTTTTTAAATTGAAATAAATGTTTCTGTTTGCAGCCTATATTTTCCACCTAAATCCTTCAATTAATTCCAGAGAATCAGTAACTGAACAAAACCCCCACAGCCCTGCTCTACAGCAAGCCTATCCTAGGTGGCCATTACATATAGCCAAAAAAGTGTATTACTTAAGATGACCAAAAGACAAACTATCAATTCATTATTTGCAGAGGATTTTGGAATTAATCTGAAAGCAACATGTTATGTCAGGACTATAACTTGCCATCCCCCATTTACACACTGAATATCTAAACAGGCCTATATAAATAAGACAGGCAAACATAATTAAAATATTTTACATTGAGAGCAGATTATTTCTGGAAACAGCTCTGTCAATGGATAATGACATTTTATCTATAGCCCTTTTCAAGCATTCAGACGAATGGTTGAAAGACTTGAGATAGGACTGAAAATAAGGACTTGCCTTGCCTCTACAAGTTCAGCTGGTGCTCTCAAAGAAAGCTCCACTCGCATGAGATTGAAAGAAAGTGCAACTTTCATTCTGATCCTGGATTCTAATAAAGCAGAGTTGAGGATCAACTCATGGAAGGTGTACTTCCATGAACACAAACCACTTGATGAACATGTGGAGCTGAAAAACAAAAGGGACAGTTCCCCTTAGTCTGAGTGCTGCATATATTCAGTTGAATGTCTGAATCTGGTTTCATCTCTGTCTACTGTACAGTATCTAAGGCACGGGTGTCAAACTTGCGACGTCACGTGATGTATCATGACTTTTTTCCCTTTGCCGGCAATGGGGTGGGCGTGGTTTTGGCATGACGCATCCAGCCAGTGGGCCGGCAGTTTGACACTCCTGATCTAAGGCATCCTGGAACTGCAATCTGCATATGAGAGGTTGGTGAAGTGTGTTGATCAAGCATTTAAAACAAAAAGATGATATAAAGCTAATGTTATATTCTTCCATCATATGAAATATGGAGCCTAATGAGGAACACACATAATTTCTAGGATCCTAATCTTACAAAGACCTGGCATTTATGGCAAATTATGATAAGGCTATTGTTCTGTTCTTCTAATGAAGACATCGAGACGAGGCTGGTTCACAACAAGGATCTCTTTATTGAAGCACATTCACAGAACAGAAGCAAGAACACAATGGCCACTGGCCTTTTATATCCCCTTGCAAGGGGATGCACATCCAATCATTGCAGGCCGTTCTCCCGCCTTGCGCATGCGCGCAAGGCCGGAGACAGCCTGTCTGGGTCCCGGGCGGACATGTGATCTGTCCGGGTCTCTGCAGCCTTCCTGCAGCCTTCCTGAGCCTTGCTGAATGACTCAGCAAGGCCCAGGACATAACAGCTATAGTGAAGACTGATTGCTGTGTTTTAGCTTCTACTTTAAATTATAATTAGTTTTAAATTTGCTTTGTTACAAATTTTTAAAATTACTTTTATTGTAATTATCTATATTTTAACCCCATTTGGAGATATATATATATATTTTTGTAGAAAAGAAGCAACTGGATAAAGCAACAATTAGATTTAATTTTCTCTTGGAGATCTTTCTGTGGCAAATAATAGGTATATATAGTAATTGTTCTTGAAAACTAGTTCTTGTAATAAAAAGGTAAGAAAATCTCTGCCCAAACCATTTCTGCTGTTATTGACAAAGAGGGAGGGAGAGAGGGAGGAAAGAAGAAGAGTAAAAATAAACAATTTCTCAATCCTTTTAATTCACCTATAAAAAATTAAATCATTCTTTCAAGTATATGAAATTTGGCCAGCTCTTTTATTTTTAATCTGTGTTTCTACTTAACATGTTTTAATTCAAGCTTTAAAAATTAACATTTAAAAGTGTTTGCTGTCAGGGAAAGCATTGCAACTGCATTTTCATAATATTTGAACAGATTAAGGGATAAAGTGTACTGAAGACAATGAAAGCACCTTATAAAATGAGCATTTCACATAGACATATTGGAGATTGGAATTAAGCTCTGCTAACAAATCTTAACTCATTTGCATGGCCACAACCTAATCCTCATGAAACTTTATGGTAGAAAACTAACATGCTTTTGCTCATGAAAAATATTCCCTTGCTAGAAAAGATTGGGTCTCTATGGCAAAGCATGACACTTCATGGAAAAGGATAGATCATACAAGGCATATTCGTGTTTAGATAAAAACCAGACTATATGCTGGTAAATCAACATTCTAAAGCAAGTCTGTTGAAAATACTTGCATCTGCTTTTTCTTCAGAGACACATTAGAGCAGGGGTGTCAAATTGCCGGTCCACGGGCCGGTTGCATCATGCGGAGGCTGCACTCACCCCAGCTCCGGCAATGTGAAAAAAGTCATGATACATCATGACACGTCATGTGACACGGTGAGTTTGACACCTGTGCATTAGAGAATGGAATTGAATTATGCTAATGAATCTGCATTTGTTAGGAAGGATCACATCTGATCCCTAAGTAACACCAATAGAGATTCATCAGCTACAATTTATTAAACTGAAAAAAAGCAAAGCAATATAAAAATTTATGTCAATCAATTAAAGCTTCAACTAATTTCAAAGCCAACCCATAAACCATCAGACAACACAATTTGAGACAAACCTCAATAAATGCAGCCCAATTTTCTAATATTTTGTATCTTGCTATTCTACCAGTTTGGGATTTATAGGCAAACAGTAAAAGAGGTCAACTTCTGAAAGTCCACCATACATAGTTGGTGAAATTGTGCTTGATCGGTCACTAGAATGTAAAATATCTGACAAATTTTATGAACATTTGAATGCCACATATTTAGATTACTAGATGACTGGGCAACAGAAAAGCTGTTCAAGTGATTACATGGATTGAGCCTTGATGAGAGAATCATTGACTTCACATATTAATTTTATAGTATTAGTAAGATCTAAATAAATAATTAAAATGGTTTTAACCCCACTTCAATATACATTCCCCCATACTAAAGGGATTAGTTACCAGTTCCTGGGGGTTTGAAGTACAACAAGCTTATTAAAGAGGATTTATTATGAGCAATAATTTACAAGATTTTTCCCAGTTTTGTGGCTTTGTCATAATATGGTAAAGGAATATTCCTTTTTCCATTTCAATCCCTGGGTTATGTTTCACTATTGTAGCTAGCATTGATTTACTGGAAAACTTTCATGGACTTGGAGGCTGCCCATTCCATCATGTTGAGTGTTGTAGGAGAAGAGTAGGCAGAGCTGAAGGGTGGAGTTAAATGCATCATCAGTTTAGAGTCCTTGTGTTGCCACAAGAGATCCAAGTCCAGCCTCCCTTGAATTTTGTTGGCCCTTATCTAGCACCAATTTAGTGCTAATCATTAGTTGACTAGATTCTTGTCTTTAGGCTTGAATAAAGCCTATGCAGCAACCTAAGGAATGGTCGTGATTCTTTCTGCCTGATATTTGTTCAGTCAAAATCCAAGCAGAGATCCCAACCATGTCTTTTTGTGTTCATAATCTTAAAGCAACAGAGAAGAAAATATTTGTTTTCATCTTCAAAAAAAAGAGTTTAAGATCATTTTCTTCCTTTAATCTGCATTACACCTATAAAACTGCCCTACGGTAGTATAATCTACATCTAATTTAATCTACAATGGCAAAAAAGGAGAAAAATGCATCTCTCTCTCTCTCTCTCTCTCTCTCTCTCTCTCTCTCTCTCTCTCTCTCTCTCTCTCTCTATCTATCTATCTATCTATCTATCTATCTATCTATCTATCTATCTATCTATCTATCTATCTATCTATCTATCTATCTAGTTCCAAGTTCATAAAAAGGAATGCATAAGAATCGAGTTCTCTGCAGTTCTGTCTTGTTTGTGTGTCTGTGTGCTTTCAAGTCAATGTTGACTCCTGCCAAATGCCTGGACAAGTTTGCAGTTGTCTTGGAATCAATTTTGGAAATAGCTTCTCATAGCCCAATCTTTCGCCTGAATAGCAATAGCAATAGTATTTAGGCTTATATACTTTACAGCACTCTCTGAGTGGTTTACAAAGTCAGAATATTACCCCAAATAATCTGGGTCCTCATATTAGTGATCTCGGAAGGATGGAAAGCTGAGTCAATCTTGAGCCTTTCAGTATTGAACTCCAGGCTGTGGGCCAAGTTTGCCTACAGTATTGCACTTAACCACTGTGTCACCAGGGTGCTGAAGTCATCTTTTTGGCTTTTAAATTAGACCAAAATTCACAGTAGCCTGTTTTCTAGATCAGTGCCTTTCACCACTGATATTAAACTGACTCTCTCCAAGTTACAAAAAATAGAATTTAGGCATATTTTTGTATAACTGATAAATAAAATGTTGAATTAATTCTGATATTCATTTACTTGCAATGTCTCAAATTGACTAGTTTAAATATTACTGATTGCAACAATGATACTAGTTAAAATATTTTTTAAAAAACATGATTTCTAATTACAAGCAAGAAAAACTGTCACCTTTTCATTTTACAGGATTTTAACAGCTGGAATAAGTAGACAAGAACAATTTACACACTGGTAATTCATATTGTCATATATCCATTGCTGTGGCAAACCAGCACTAATAAGGATACGTTTCATATTGTCACAGTGACTGCTAGTGACACAAAACAGTAAGGTGGATTTGGGATTTCTGTTATTTCTTACCTGTAATAACTATTGAATAGAGATTATTACATCCTTTTCACCAATACTGAACTTTTGGAATAGGTATGACTAGAAATTCAATGAATAAAGCAATAGTCACTATAAACTCTAATTTGGATTTGTGAATTTTTTTTTAAAGGTGCCTAAAAATTGATTTTTATACTACTAGTAAAAGTTTGTCTCTAGGCCCTTGACTGCTGTAATCAGAAGGAATAAGAACTAAATTGTACCAAGAGATTCCTTCTTTAAATATCACATACTATATGACTATAATGGGATTGCATCAGTGTAAATACTCGCCATCATAATCTCTGTGGATTAGAAGAAATCAGGAAATGAATATCCACCTTTACTGTTTCTTGGATCTTTCTATTTTCTTTCCTCTGTGGAGCTGCCCTCATTTGCAGTGGATGAAACCCTTCCATTAGTTCAAAATTGCTGGAACACAACCAGAACATCCAGTATACTATGGCTGTGCACAGCTGGTGCCAAAGAGCCTTTAACTACCTAATTTACATGATCAGTCGTGGTTTAAACATATACTCACTAGTGACTGGGCAAATGTTACGTGCAAGGTTTTATAAAATGAGATAAAAATAAACCTTGCTCACATAGTCAAAGACTTCCACAATACCAAACATGTCCATAAATAAGAAACAATAAGAAATATTTTCTACAGAGCCATCATTTCAGGCATAAAGTAAGTTTTTCCATTTGAGCATTTCCATCATGTGGGAGAGAAAGTTCACATAAACTCAGGGAGTGTAGAAACCATGTATGTATTTCCATGAAGCAGTATGTTATACACATATAAAGATTTTTCCTACCATTGTAAAGCCAATAAAAAGGATAAAAAGACTCTGTTTATTGGATGTCCTTTGTGTACCATTAAGCACATTAAGCTTTGGATCACGCTCAATATGTGTACATAAACCACATGTACCCTCCTATAAACTAGCTGGAAGAAATCCATTTCTGAAGATTTTTTCCTTCAATAACTACCAGCTGCCCTGCTCAAGGAAGCTAATGTAAAAGCTTTGTTGCATACACATGTAATAAATATACACATATCAACACCCATCGTGTTTAGTTGGGAAGTCAAGCTAACTTGCATACTAATATTTTTCTCCAACTACATAAAAATTTAACACATAACTAGATCTGTTCAACCAATTTAGTTGGACAATATAGCTCTGAAAAACAAGATCATATCCTATGCCTACTCTGTTCAGACTGGAGTGAAAATTCTTCTGATAAGTGGAAATTAAACTGCCCTGAAACTCTGAGATTTCTTGCAAAATCATTATCACTAATATGAATGCTGACAATTTGCATACTAGGGTCACCTCTGATATTAACAGTATTGCTTCCTGAGCACATGCCTCACTTCAAAATCCTATTTTTCTTAATTTCTAGAGGACCTTTGAAGCCCATAGAACACACACACACACAATGCACATACAGTAAAGTCCATAACTTTGTAAAAATGGAAAATTAATAAAACTTGTTTATAAAATAAAAAAGTAAAGTCCATAACTGATAGCTTTGTGCATTTTTCTCAATTTCCATAAGGTCTGAGAATTTGTGGGGCAGGGTTTTGATGATCTTACCCTGATTTATCTTTGACAGTATCTCCCTACACATTTGGGAATAGATCATTAGATGATTTCTGTAAAAAACTAAAATGTTTCTTTGAGGTTCAGCATAAACAAAATGATGTAAGGAAGATGAATAGTTTAAGAAAAGAAAAAACATCAACCGATTATTCCATCAGAAGTAAAATCATTTAAGAGAACAACACACCTTTAATGATTCCCTTTTCTTGCAAAGTTTTCAGAGAAGGTCTTCGAATGATAAACTTCTTTAATCTGCTCTTAACTTGGCTTCTGTCATTTGTATCAGACTTGCTGTAGTTCAGCCTGAAAACTGAAGAAATACAAAATAAGCACTATAAATGATGTTATTATTTTTAACACAGAAAGCTTTGCTGGAAATGTGTGGAAATTTTGCCTATATCTTTATTCAATATGTGGTATAATCTGATTAATATGATTATAGATAAACATTGTGAGCTGAGAATTCTATTAGCAATGGTTCGTATTATTGGACAGCTACCAATATTTGTGTAAATTTTGATTTCATCCCCAAAGTTCATAACTCTGGCACATTCAGTCTTCCATTTCAAATTAAAATGTGCTGTTCATGATTTTCTAGACAACTGAAACAGTGGACTGACACTGTTGCAGTTTTGGGAGAGACCTGAGGTTATTTATCAAGAATGAGGGACATATAACTAAGAAAGAGTCAAGAATGAGGGACACATAACTAAGGCAGAATATCAGCAAATAGCCCAAATCTGCAAAGATGAAGTCAGAAAAGCAAAGGCTCAGAATGAACAAAGACATGCAACAAAAGTCAGATACAATTAAAAAAGTTTCTTTCAACATATAAATAACAAGAAAAAAGTCAAGAAAACAGTAGGTCCACTTAAGAGAGAAGATGGCAAGAACGTAACAGGCAGTAGAGAGAAAGCAAAGCTGTTTAACTCATTCTTTGCATCAGTCTTCACGCAAAAAGAAACTATAGCCCAACCTATCAAACACATAACTGTAAAAGACAGACTAAAAATAAAAATAAAAATAAGGAAGAAAATAGTAAGAGAACACATGTCTGATCTTGATGAATATAAATCATCGGGACCTGATGGATTACATCCCAGAGTTATGAAGGAGCTGGCAGATGTTATCTCAGAATCATTGCACCATATCTTTCAAAAATCCTGGAGCATTGGGGAACCACCAGAAGATTACAAAAGAGCTGTTATGGTTCCCACCTTCAAAAAAGGAAGAAAAAAAAAACAGACCCAGGAAACTACAGACCAATCAGCCTAATATCAATACCTGGAAGATAATGGAAAAAATAATAAAAAAACAGATCTTTGAACATCTAGAAACTATTTGTTATAATTATAATTATAACAAGTTATAATTAAAAGCAGGCATGCATTTGTTAAAAACAGATCATGCCAAACCAATCTTATTTCATTCTTTGACAGAGTGACTAAATTAGTAGAACAGCAAAATGCTGTGGACATAGTATACTTAGACTTCAGCAAGGCATTTAACAAAGTAGACCACAACCTACTTCTTGGTAAACTAGAAAAATGTGGGATAGGCAGCATCACCACCAGATGGATTTGTAACTGGCTGACAAACCATATTCAACGAGTAGTCCTTAATGGTACTACATCTACATGAAAGGAAGGAAGCAGTGAGGTACCACAAGGTTCCGTCTTAGGTCCAGTACTCTTCAATATCTTCATAAATGACTTAGATGAGGGAATAGAAGGGGAACTCATCAAATCTGCAGATGACACTAAGTTGGCAGGAATAGCCAACACCCCAGAAGACAAGCTCAGGATTCAAAAAGATCTTGACAGACTTGAACATGGACCTTATCCAACAACATGAAATTGAATTTGGAGAAAAGCAAGGTTTTACACCTAGGCAGGAAAAACCAAAGCTATAAGTACAGATTAGGTGAAACCTGCCTCAAAAACTGTAACTGTGAGAAGGACCTTGGAGTCCAAGTGGACAATCACTTAAACATAAGCCAGCAGTGTGCAGGAACAGCCAACAAGGCTAATACAATATTTGGTTGTATAAATAGAGGCATAGAATCAAAATCACATGAAGTAAGACCACACCCAGAATACTGCATCCAGCTTTGGTCACCATGTTACAAAAAAGATGTTTAGACTTTGGAAAAAGTGCAAAGAAGAGCAACTAAGATGATTAAGGGCCTGGAGACAAAAACATATGAATAACGGTTGCAGGAATTGGATATGGCCAGTCTAGAGAAAAGAAGAACTAGGGGATACAGTATTCCAGTATTTGAGGGACTTCCACAAAGAAGATAGGATCAACTTAGTTTCCAAGCACTAGAAGGCAAGACAAGAAACAATGGATGGAAAATAATCAAGGAGAGAAGCAACCTGGAATTAAGAAAAAACTTCCTAACACGAGGAAATTAACCAGTGGAACAGCTTGCTCTCCAAAGTTATAGGTGCTTCATCACTGGAGGTTTTTAAGAAAAGACTGGACAGCCACCTATCTGAAATGGTAGGGTCTTCTGCTTGATCAGGGGGTTGGACTAGAAGACCTCCAAGGTCTCTTTCAGCTTTACTCTGATTGAAGAATGGAAATAGATTATTCATTGTACAAATGATGGCTACATAAAAGAAATATTCCTTAATAAAGAGAAACACTTCCATTTCTAAATTATAAAAGTTGATGTGCATACATGTGTTACCCAGAAACAAGTTCTACCTTTATATATAAAGTATACATATACATATACATACACATACATAAACACACACACACACCTTTGGGTATGATAAGTTTAATGAAAAGAAGGACTAGGGGTGACATGATAGCAATGTTCCAAAAGTGGGGGGTCAACCTATTCTCCAAAACATCTAAAAGCAGAACCAGAAGCAAATGATGGAAACTAATCAAGGAGAGAAGCAACTTAGAACTAAGGAGAAATTTTCTGACAGTTAGAAAAATTAATCAATGCTTGCCTCAAGAAGTTGTGGGTGCTCCAACACTGGAGGTTTTTAAGAAAAGATTGAACAGCCATTTGTCTGAAATGGTATAGTGTTTCCTGCTTGAGCAGGGGGTTGAACTCCAATGTCCCTTCCAACTCTGTTTTTCTGTTATTCTGGAGATATTCTTTTTTCCACGTACATATTAATAAACTGATAATATTTAGTTCTTTGGTAGAAGGAGGAAAAGTAGGAAAAGAACATTATGAAGCTGCCATATCCAAGATGCTTAAGAGAAATCATAGTCTTAAACTAGCAAAAAAAGAATGTAAAAACTTTTTTCTACACTAGATAATTATACTAAAAAGAAAAAAGGTAGAATTGGCATATCTAATAATCCAATTTTTATGAATCCAAGAAGCATAATCTTATCCAGAGCCCTCTAGAGTTTTCCATAAATTTTTGTAATCACTCTTGATTGCAATGTGTAAAAACCCTGTTTCCTTTATGTTTTGGGTAGTGGTGATGCTAGTAAAAATAACACAAGATGTAATAGATTTAGAAACAAAACTTGCAACATATTACACATCTTATTTAAAAAGAAAAGAAAGTGTATTTAATGAGAGAAGAAACATGGAACAAGATATTCAAATATGCCCATTCTTATAAATGGGGCAAATTCAAGAAGCCTATTTAGAAAAAGGAAAAATCAAAGGTACACTGCTTATATTATAACTTTGAAAGTAAGAACCAAAATAACACACACAAAAAAAGTTTTTACTTTGCTGCTCTCTAGGGATAAAAACGTGCGACATTTTTTCGTTTTAAATAAATACAGCATAGCCAATTAAGGGAAACAACATTTAACTACATGCCTATGATAATCGCAGCATATTTTGCTTCTGATTTCACTGCTGATTTGAACAGGGTTAGTCCATTTTCCCACAGCACTGGACTGACCCCACGCATATTTCTGCACATTAGTAATCACAAAGGACATATAAAAGGACACTTTTTACTGGAACACTCACAGCATGGGACAATAATCCATTACATAGGGAAAAAAAATAAAAATCCACATTTTTAATGATAGCATTCTTAGGATGATATATCATAGAATACAGAGGTTAGTGTCCCATGAATGGCTGGCTCTTTTGTTCATGAGTTCTATTTTAAAACCTCTGGGTTCAAATGGGAACAACTCTTGGCAATAATATGCAAAAATTCCAAGGAAGTCAGCTGTATGGCATAAAGTGAAACAGATCAACATTTCTTGACCTGGCTACAAACTTGATGGGATAAGGGTATTATATAGAATTATTTCTTCAATGTTTAATAGCTATGTTCTCTTTGTACATACTTATCTATTTACACATATTCAGATCTAAATGAAGCAAATTAAGATGAATTTCAAAGCATTTAACTTTGGTTCGGCAGAGCCTACCTCATAATTCTCCTGAACAGCCAGTTATACTGTTTCATATCTACTGAATAGTTCTAGTCTAACAAGATTCCATATAATAGGATAACCACAATGTAAAGATCCACCAAGTATTTCAGTATGGAGCTTCTTCATCTGCACCCTCCCCATGAAGATAATCTGTACCTAAAATGTAATATTAATCAATCAGTCAATCAATCAATCAATCAATCAAAATAGAGCTGGAAGGGACCTTGGAGGTCTTAGTTGTGTGTCCCTCTTTCCATTTTTTGTATTTGTCCTTTTTGTCTTTCAGTTTATCAGAGAGATCTTTGTGCAACCATGCTGGTTTCTTCTTGGATTTCTTGTTTTTCTTTTTCAGTGGTATTGTGCTGGATTGGGCTTTTATGATCATATTTTTCAGAGTTTCCCATGCTTCTTGAGTTGTTTTCCCCTTTAGAATTTTCATTCATGGAATTTTTCTTAGGCTCTCTCTGAGTTTATTAAAATAAGCTCTTTTAAAGTTTAAGACACCAGCTGTATTTTGTTCTATTGTATTTTGTTCTATTGCTTGTGTTTGCATTATATTGAATTGGTCACTCTTGCCCAAAGTTCTGGCAATTTCAACTCCCTCTATCATTTCTCTCTTAGTAAGAATTAGGTCTAGTATAGCTTTTCATCTAGTTCCATCCTCTACCTTTTGAATGACAAAGTTGTCAACTAGGTTAGGAATCTGTTTGATTTCCCACTGCAGAGTTTGTCTCCCAGTTAGTATCAGGTTAGTTAAAGTCTCCCATTATTACTGTGATATGTTTCCTACATACATTTGCTAATTGATTAGTGAAGAGTTCATCTATTTCTTCTGCTTGGTTGGGTCACCTGTAGTATATGCTTATAGCAATGTTATTCTTTTTTCCTTTTATATTGACCCGTATGGATTCTAGGAGGCTTTCATCCTTGGTTTTGTGGATTTCTGTAGAGATGTAGTGATCTTTTATATATAATATAACTCCATCTCCTCTTTTGTTAGGTCTGTTTCTTTTGAACAGTTTGTATCCTTCCATCAGTACATTCCAGTCATGTGTTTCATCCCACCAAGTTTCAGTAATGGCAACTATATCATATTTACCTTTATGTACTAGTATTTCAAGTTCACCCTGTTTGTTCCCTAAACTTTGAGCATTCATTTGAGTCCTTTATGGGTATGGGTATGTTTCTTATATATCCTACTTTGTATCTGGGTTTTCCATTCTTTCCATCACTCTCTACTTCACTGTGTTCCTCCTCCTCCTCCTCCTCCTCCTCCTCCTCCTCCTCCTCCTTCTCTCCTTACTTCCTTATATGATTGGTTATCTAGTGGGTTTTGCTTGGAATCAGGTTCTAAAGGTCTTGAAGATTGCCCCCACATCCCCCGTCAATTTTAGTTTAAAGCCCTTCTAATAAGATGAGCCAGTTGTTTTCCAAATATATTCTTTCCAGTTCTTATGAGGTTCACTCCATCCATTGCCTGTAGCCCTTCATGTAGATAATGCAGACCATGGTCTAGGAAACCAAAGTTTTCTTGGCGACACCAGTTTTTAAGCCAGTGGTTCATTTCTAAAATCCTTTGCTCTCTCATTGGATGTTAGCCTTTTGTTGGAAGTATAGATGAAAACACCACTTGAGCTCCTAATTCTTTAACTTTCTTCCTTAGCGGTTCATAATCTCTTGTTATTGTTTTTAGATTCATTGTTGTATCATTGGTCCCCACATGTAGAAGAAAAGGGTAGTAATCCATGGGGTTGATTGTCCATGGAGTTTCTCAGTTATCCAGGTCATAGTTATCCCAAAGGTGCTTTTTCATGAGGCAACTGGACTTTCTTATTTTTCTTTGAAGATGTTTTGCTTCTCATCCAAGAAGCTTTTTCAGCTCTGCCTGGATGGTAGGGAATGGAAGGATTTATACACCTTGAAGACAGCTGGTCATTTGCATTTTTTTAGAGAGTTGTTGAGGCCACTTGGAGGTTTAACTGTGTTGTCAGGGTCACCTGAGCAGTCCACATGGGTGTGGAGCCTTCTTGGAACTGCTGAAAGGACTGTGTTGTAGACTGGAGATAGATGATGTCATATCCCTCCCCCTCTGTTGAGAAAGGGCTGTTCAATTTTGACATAGATTGCCTCTAGATGCACATGAGCCATGTTTAGATCTGTACACTGGGGAAACAAAACAACCACTTCATAAATGCATGGCACAACATAGGAGAACAAACCCATCAGGACAGAATGCAGCAGTCCATCTGCATTTAAAAGACAAAGGCCACTCTTTCAAAGACAGCAAAGTCCACATTTGGGACAGAGAGGACCTCTGGCTTGAAAGAGGGGTCAAAGAGGCCATCCACACCCATTTGCAGGTGATCCTGATGACTCAAATAAATCTCCAAGTGGCCTCAATGATTCTCTAAAAGAATGCAAATGACCAGTTGTCTTCTAATATGAACAGTCAATATTTAGATTAGAACACTAATAGTTATATCAGAATGAATATTGCAACATTTTTGGAAACATTAGAAGAGGATGCTAATGGAGTCAGAGTATTATGATACATGACATGGATTTATCAGCTAGGCATTCAAGCATTCAGCAAAATCTAGCAAAATTCTGTATGGCAATCTGGAGAGATATAAAAGCAAAAGTGGGCTTTTAAAAGTATCTTACAGATATTTCTAAGAAAACTTATTATGATGTAAGTCATATATACAATTTTTGACCACCACTACCACCACCTCAGAAAAGCCCTGAAATTAACTTTTTCTAGATGCTTCTATAGAACTTACAGTACAAGAAAGCATAGCTAGTTTCTACCACAACAGGAATTTTATTAAACTAGTTACCCAGCAAGGCAGGTAGAGACAGGATGGAGATCCAGAGGTCAACTTAAAATGTTTTGCACACCTCTAATTGTGTTTTTCTGTGACCTAAATCACAGGAATGTGTTACAGGGTAATATTGCACATGTTGTGTTGGCTGTAATTCCATAACATAAAACTTTTTTAAAAAGCAAGCTTGATCAGATGAAGCAAATGAACAATTTAATCTTATTAATGAACTGTGATATTTGCAGGAAATCCAAAACTACTGATGAACTCTTGAGTGTTTCAAGATAGTATTCATTTGGAATGGGTTTGGATGGGTGATTATAACAAGTGAATAATGTAAATATTTGAATAACAAACATTCTGATCATATTGGTCGATTAAAGGTACAATAATATTTTTCTTCACTGACAAGTCTGTGTGAAGAGAATTTGTATTGGGTCCAAATAATAAAATACAGATAATGCTGGTTTGTCACTTTTTAAAAAGATTCTGTGGCAAAATTCAGGCTGGAATAATGGTCAAAGGCAATTAGGTCACAGTACAGTATTTCAACAGTAGAGAAAGTATGTCATTGTAGCATGGTTGTATGTTTATTCCCCAAAGAACTCTCATTTCACAATTTACAAAACATTTTATCCTAAACCCAAGAGTTTACCATCTGTGATTAATTCCAACCTAATCTAGTGTTATCTCAGTGCTCTGGACATGTGTTGGAAGCACTGGTTTTGAAGAACTATCCATTAATGACTTTCTGAACTGTGACAATGGATATTGACAGAGCTTGTCAGACTAAAGCATTATTGATTGTTTCACATCATGTGTATAGCAAAACCAATTTCTTTAAAGTGCCACTTTTCTAACTGAAATACATTAGAGCAGCAAACTATCCCTTCATTAGGACACCCAAAATTGCATGCGCTACATGCTCCACCAAATATTTGCATCTCTATTGTAAGAAATATAGATGTTCTATTTAATTATATACATCACTTACCCAAAAGCACTTTCGTAGCCCCAGTAAGAGCTTAATTTAAAGTACTTTTCTGCAACCTGATGTCCACCAGATGTGTTAGAGCATAACACCAGTAATTCTTGGCCCTAAATGTGGCCATTTGCTTTGCTCATTTGAAATGGTGAAAGTTGTGATTGATAACATTTTTGCAGGAAGGACAAAGATGTTTTTAAAATTCATCTTGCTGTACTATTCCTAGTGTACCATAGATATTATACCAATTGATCAAAGAAAGTTCGTTTCTGTTTTGCAGATATAGAAACAATCCAATTACAATGAATCTTGTAGATGACTGTTTTTTAAATGCTGACTTTGTCAGCACAATTCTGAAATTTTAATTCTGTTGTTGTTGGACTAGTTTGCAAACAGAGGAACTCTGAAGCCATACAGTACGAAGTACCGCAATTCATTGATTTTGGACTTGTCCAATCTGTAAGAAAGTCCAAAATGTATATGTACATTGGAAGATAGGCTTTTTCTATGGCTTGAAAAAATTGTTTAATAAACAAGTACATAATGAGGAATTAGAATGGATGAAACATGTTTACATAAAAGTGTATGGAAATTTATGCAAAGTCTTCTGCTGAATTTTTGAACTTTGAGACTAAAGAGAAATTGAAGTAAACAGAAAACAGTAAACAGAAATTTTGCAGTAATAAAAATACCGGAAAAATAACAGAATTGCTTATGCCTGTCTATTGTATGTACATGTGTGTGTGTGTGTGTACTGAAGCTACATTGGCTGCCCATTTGCTTCCAGGTCCAATTCAAGATGCTGGTTGTCATCTTTAAAGCCCTACATGGCCTGGGGCCAGGTTATTTGAAGGACTGTCTTTTCCCAGTTGTATCTACCCAACCCACCAGAGCAGGGAGGCAGTTACTGTATGGGTCCCCTCTCTTAAGGAGGTCTGTCTGGTGGGGAGCAAGAAGAAGGGCCTTCTCTGTAGTGATTCTCTCCCTGTGGAACTTCATCCCTGCGTTAATAAGATTGGCCTGCATTTTGATACTCTTTCAAAAGGCCCTGAAGATATGGTTTGGCCAATGGGCCAGAGACCCCAAGGTAATAGGGAACCCATCAAGTGGTTGGTTTGATTGTTCTTGCTAGATGGGTGGGTGTTTATTGGGTTTTGTATTGGAATTTTATTTTTGTGAGCTGCCCAGAGTCATTGAAAATGAGTTGGGTGGCCATATAAATTTTCTTAATAAACACGCATGAGCACACACACACACTAATAAACACAAATACACATAACTTTCACCCACACTCTACTGCTTGGGGCCTTTATGACAGGGATTGTTGGAATGCCAACTGGATTCCTCTGTAGATGTTAATGGAACAAAAAACAATTAATCAGAAGTCACTTTATTGGTTGTCACTTATCTCTTGACTTCTCCTTGACTTCCCACTTACTGAAAATAGAATTCTACCCACTGGATCTGCATGCATGTAACATAAGAACTCGTATCATTTCCTCACCAAGAGCCTTCTCTGAACGGGAAAAGATGCCAAATTGTAGTTGTTCCTGCAAATCAGTGCTGACATATAATCACCATTTATCTTAATTAGCTCTGAAATATGTGAGAAGAGTGACAGGGTGACACTTATCATAGGAAAAATATACCAGCAGCAAGGAAAACAGGAAAGCAAAGAGAGAAAAATATGTATGATCTGCCGAGAAACACTGAAAACTAAGACTTAATCCTCTCACATCTATATTATGAAGGAATCAAAAGTTGTAATGGAGTTAAACTATTCCAAACATACTGAAATCACAGTTTTTATAAAAGATGTTTATAACCGAACTGTAGAATTGCTTATGGCAAAATTAGTACGATTGTGGAAGAAAGGCAAAAAACAGTATACTTGAATCCATGTAATTTTGTACTAATATGATAGTTGAGCAAGCAAAATTAATGTCATATATCTTATCCATTTACATCAAAGTCTGTTTTTAAAAAAGGAAAATTTTGTACTTGCTGTGGAAAGAAATTAGGATCAGCGATTACTGTTTACAGAATAGAAGTAAAGGGGCGTTGTCTTACCTGAACGCCTTTTCTCAGCATGACGATGGAGAATCCACCAATGGGTTTAGACTATCTTCCTGCCCAATGAGACTAAGTCTGTCAGAGTTGTTGCGCCTCCTGCTGGGCTTGATGCTCCCAGACACGACAAAAGCGAAGCTGCTGACGACAGTCCGATGTGTTGACTCTCTTTGCCCCTGACACAGGGCCTGATAGGCCTAAAGGGGATGGGCGTGGATTCTCCATCGTCATGCTGAGAAAAGGCGTTCAGGTAAGACAACGCCCCTTCTCCAGCATGAGGATGGAGAATCCACCAATGGGACATACCAAAGCTGTCCTGTCCCTATGGGAGGGAATCAATCAGGACCTGTGTCCCACTGGATGATGCCACTTGCTGGAGTACTCTCCGGCCAAATGACGCCTCTGCAGAGGCAAATTTGTCCAGCCTGTAATGTCTCACAAACGGGGAAGGCCGCCGCCATGCAAATATCCCCAATGGGTGCTTGCGTTGCCCACGCTGCCGATGTAGCGGTGCTGCGGGTAGAGTGAGCAGTGATACGGCCTGGCAGTGGCAGGGACTGTGATTGGTATGCTCTGGCAATGCAAGCCCTGATCCACCTGCCTATGGTAGATGATGAGACCTTCTGCCCCATGGAAGAAGGCTGGAACGAGACAAAAAGCGCTTCCGATTTGCGAAAGGCTTAAGTCCTTTTAAGATAGTGGCACAACGCCCTTCTAATGTCCAAGGTGTGCCACTGAAGTTCTAAGTTGTGAGACGGCTGGGGACAGAAATTTGGTAGGACCAACTCCAGTGACCTGTGGACCTGTATAAAGGCCAGGTCCAGTCGGAGGACCACTCTATTGCTGTGAAAGACGCATAGGTCCTCTCTGACCGAGAGAGCAGCCAGTTCCGAGATGCGTCTAGCTGACGTGATGGCGATGAGAAAGGCCACCTTCATGGATAAGAACTGTAGTGAACAGGTCTTAATGGGCTTGAACGGTGACAAGGTGAGGGCCTGCAAGACCCGTGGGAGATCCCAAGAGGGATAACGATGAACCACGAGTGGTTTGGTGTTAGTCGCACCCTTGATAAAGGACCGCACCATTGGGTGCTGAGCCAATGGTGTCGAATTATCACATGTGGGTACTGTGGACAGAGCCACAACATCCCTGCGTATGGTATTAGGCGACAAGCCCTTGTTGAGTCCCTCCAGTAAATATTCAAGGACCCTCGGGATCGTGACAGCCGAGAGGTCAAGGTGTTTCCTTGAGCACCAACTACAAAAGTTCCTCCACGAAGAGTCGTAGATTCTGTTAGTTAAGGGGCATCTGGAGGCCTGAATCAGGGAGATTACGCCCGCAGAATACGACACTCGGGCTAGGAGCCGCCGTTCAAATGCCAGATGGCTAATTGAAGGCGCTGGGGCTCCGGGTGTTGTAAAACCCTCTGGCTGAGAGCAACCTGCTCTGGGGGAATCTTCCACTGTGGGGAGATGGAGAGACCCACGAGGTCGGCAAATCACAGCTGTCTCGGCCAATGTGGAGCAACCACTATCACCTCTGCCCGTTCCTGCAGTATCTTCCGGATTAGAGCTGGAAGCAGGGGAAGAGGAGGAAAGGCGTAGAGCAGGCCTTGGGGCCAAGGGCTGCGGAGCACATCCGTCCGCTCCGCCCCTGGAGACGGGAACCTGGAGAAGAATCTCAGGAGCTGGGCATTCGCCAGGGAGGCGAATAAGTCCAACACCGGGAGCCCGAACCTCTCCAAGATTCCCCTGAACAGATCGGGATGCAGGTGCCATTCTGAGTGGTCCACTGTTGACCGGCTCAGGGAATCCGCCTGGCGGTTTGCCTCTCCCAAGATGTGCTCCGCCTTTAAGGAGGAGAGATTGGCCTCTGCCCAAGTACTCAGTGACTGGGCCTCGGCCATTAGGGCCCTGGACCGGGTGCCCCCCTGCCGGTTCACATGGGCCTTTGCTGCCACATTGTCCGTGAGCACTAGGACATGTCATCCCGCCACCTTGTCGCTGAAGCGTAGTAGTGCCAGATGTATGGCTCTGAGCTCCAGCCAATTTATATTGTGACTGAGGTCCACATGTGACCATCGGCCCTGTGCTAAGTGAGAATGTAGGTGTGCTCCTCAGCCGAACAGACTGGTGTCCGTTGTTAAGGTGAGTCTGTCCGGTTCCTTGAATAAGGAGCCCCTGGCTACAGCTGGGGATGTCCACCACCGAAAGGAGTCCAGGACTCTGGGCGTAACCCTGACCCTCTGGTTGGATGCACTGTTGCCCTGCCTCTGGTACGGGAGTAAGAACCATTGGAGGGTTCTGAAGTGTAGCCCGGACCATGGCACTATCCCCATGCAAGAGACCATCTTGCCTAGTAGTCGGGAAAGCGAGGCCAGTGTGGCTATACGCTCCCTTTGTACCTGTCTGATCAGGGACCGAATGCTGTCCCGGCATTCTGGGGACAGGTAGACCATGCAGAGGTTGGTGTCTATGATCGCTCCTAGGTGAAGGATGCGATTCGAGGGATCTGTTTGGCTCTTCCGGAAATTGACCAAAAAGCTGTGGACCTGAAGGGTCTGGGCAGTTAGGCTTAGGTCCGACCGGGCCTGCTTTAGGGAGGAGGACAGAATAAGGATGTCGTCCAGGTAACATTGGACCCGGACAGGGATAATTCTTAAGTGGGCGACCAGTGCTGGCAGAATCTTGGTAAATACTCTCGGGGCGGACAATAGTCTGAATGGTAGGGCTGTACTGGTAGTGGTGGGATGCGTAGCAGAATCTGAGGAACCTCCGATGGTCGGGGAAGATGGGGACGTGGAGGCACGCCTCCGTGAGGTCGATGGAGGTGAGGAAATTGTGCTTTCTGATGCTGGCCAGAATGGACTGTAGCGTCTGCATCTTGAATCTCTTGTAGACAAGATGAGAGTTTAGTCCCTTCAGATCGAGAATTGCTCTTCATCCTCCCAAAGCCTTGGGGACCACGAAGAGGATGGAATAGAAGCCTCAGTGAGTTTGGCCAGCCAGCACCGGCTCGATGGCCCTGATTTCCAATAAGTGGTGAATGGCCTCGGTCATCAGATTTAATTTGACCAGATTTCTTGGGATAGGGCAAGAGACCAACCGGTCTGGTGGATGGGACAAAAACTCTAGGAAGAGGCCGCACCTGATGGTGTTGAGAACCCAGGTGTCTGTGGTGGTGGCCTCTCACTCTCGTATGAACGAGGTAGGTTTTCTGCCAATGGGGAGGTCCGTCCTTAAGTCATTTGTTTTTCCTAAAGGGACAGCCTCCTGCGCCCCGAAAGGGCCGCTTGTTGTGAAATTGTTGCCTAGGCCTGGGGGCTGAATGCTCCGGCTGGTGGCCAGGCCTGGGAAAAAAAGGATGAGAGGAGGGAGCCCATTCTGCTCCTGGCCCCGGGCGGAAGGATGGCCTCTGTGGATACGGGATGGGTCTCCTGTCTGACCGTCTGTTCAGGTGGTGTAACACCTTATGCTTGTCCCGATTTTCGACCAGATAAGGGTCGAGCGCCTCCCCAAAGAGGTGTCCATCCCTGTAGGGAGCGGATGCCAAGCGCCACTTTGACTTCAGGTCTGCCCGCCATTGCTTGAACCATAGGAGCCTGCGGGCTGCAACATTAGCAGCTATGGATCGCAATGAAAACCTGGCGGCATGTAGTGATGTGTCCGCCATGTATTCTGCCGTGGCCACTAACTTACCCAGGTTTTGGTGGGCACAAACCTGGTCCGGAGGAATCATGGTCTGGAGCTCCCTGAGCCAGATGATAGACGTTCTGGCAAAGAAGGAGGTGGATGTGGATGCCTTCACCGACCATGCCGATGTAAGGTGAAGACCTGCGCAAAGAGAATTCTGATTTCTTGTCCTCTGCTCTTAAAGCCTCAGCCATGTCACCTGACACAGTGGAGGAGGAAAGAATAGGTGTTATTGATTCGTCCACTTTTGGAACCTCCAGGAGATCCGACAAGGCCGGGGCGACAGTAAATAGTTTCCTCTCTGTTCCCCCTGGTGTTGGGAGGGTGCCCGGAGTCTCCCATTGTTTTTGGATAGTGTCCAGGAAAAATGGGGGGCAAGGGATGTGTCTCTCCGTAAATGTAGATTCAGAGAAGAGTGGCTTTGGGTCTTGGCTGGTGGAGATAGACGGTTGTGGTTCCTGCTCGGGACCAATATTGGCTGATGTAGTGGCCTTTAGCAGGAGTGACTTAAATAGGCCCGGGTCAAAGAGGCCAATGAAGGGGAAGGGGTCTGGAGCCGACTCCTCATCTTCTGATAATTGGAAGCCAGCTGACCCGTACTCCTCGGAACCTGAGTCCCGTGCTTGAGAGGAGTGATCTGAATAAACAGATTCCAGGTACTCCGGAATTTCCACCCGTAATTGAGGTGGAACTGTGGGTGTGACAAATTCAGGCCTGGGATTCTGGTAAAAGGAGGAGGCCATACCCTGGGCATATGCCTGGGCGAGTAATGCCTGGAGCTGCTCGGGTCCCACCCCCGGAGGCTCAGGAGGATGAAGTCCAGCCGCTGTGGGTGTGAATGTGGCCTGATTGAACCTTGGCCGGGGAAGCCAAAACTTGGGGGCTTGACCCGCGGTCAATAAACAGAGGAGCACCATGCCCTGTTGGGCATTCCGGGGACCAGGCTCATTGAGCTGGTGGTCCAGGTGGGACAATCCGAGGGTTAAAGAGCAAGCTCTCTTGAGGGGCCAGGTAAACCTGTGTCTGGTCCCCTTCATTTAGCCGTTGTGCCCTGGAGAACTGCTTTTCTAGAGCTACATGTCTCCTGCCGGCTTCTTTTTCAGTGGCCTTAGAACTCCTCTTGCCGGAGATGGCCTTGGCCTTGGCCTTAACCTTTCCTGCTGCCTCCAACTTGGAGGACTTGTGCTTCCCTGAAATGGGAGTGCCGGGGGCACCTTGCGCAGACTGAGGAACTGCGCTGTCAGCCATTGCAAACCGTGGCCTGTGGCCTTGGTGTAGCTCAGGAGCAGGAGCAGAGCACCTAGGTTGATGGTGCAGCAGATGCTGATGACCAGCGAAAAACTCTGGGGCTTGCGATTCACCTGACCGCACCTACGCCCCTTTAAGGCTCCGAGTGGCTGACAATGCCCTGTGACTCACAATGGCGTGTTGACCGGGCTTCTGGTGGTGGCAAGACCCAATGGGTGAGCGCCTGCGCACCTTCTTTCTCTCAGTGGCGGTTCAACCACAATTGGTAAGTGCCAGCACACACTTTGACCGATCAGTGGCAGCAATCACCTCAGTGATTCGTGCCTGCACACAGAGCAGCGGTGCCAAGGGGTGTGCCAGCTCACGCTAATAGGAGTTTTCCTCACCGGGCTTAACAGTATGCCCTTGGGAGTATTTGGCATCTGACCAGAATCTGAGTTTTCAGGGCCAAATGGCAGCTTCTCAATGCCACAAAATGGCGGCTTTACTAAGGCTTGCAAAATGGCTGCCGCTTGCAATAGGCAAGATGGGCTCGCTTGGCTGAATTGGCCTGGTACGCTGTTCCAATTGGAGGCCTCAAGGGCTGGTAGTTCCTGTAATCATTCCTGATTGCCCTTATAACGACTGCCGCCAAATAAAATTATTCGGGCCGTCCCTGTCAGGTCTCCGGGCTCCCAAAATGGTGGCCACGATTTGCGCGCCAAAAAACTGGGCCTCGGTGAGGATAATAGGCCTACAAGATGGCCGGCTTGCTGCTGCCTGAGGGGCCAGCTATCTCCTGACGCGGTCACGCCAGAAAGGCGGCTCGCAAACGATCCGAGGCCGAAGGGTTTAGTCCCTTCCGTTCAGCTGCGGTGCGGCCAAGAATGATAAATAGCGAGCAGCTGTGCCGACACTCAGCTGTGCTGCGGCTTGTAATTGCAGCGGTTTGGCGGCGAAAGAGGTTTTGGCCAGGAGACTGGCTGTTCGCGCAGCAGTTGGCTGCTAGAACATTTCTCTGGAGCTGTAAGGGGCTGGCCAAAATGTTTAGCGGCTACGCTGAGGCGCAGCCCGTGGGCAGGCCCGAAGGCCGACGCTCAGCTGATCAGCGGGAGATGGTAAAACTCCGACGCTCAGCTGCGCTGATACAGCATTCTATGGCCCCTTTTAACAGAGAAATCTTGGATAATATTACAGTTGAGATGAGAATCCACCAAGGAGATTTAGATTATACAACCTGCCTAGTTCTTCAGAGCCAACACGATATGTCCTTGCTGGGCTGAAGACTAAGTAGTGTCTGGGAGCATCAAGCCCAGCAGGAGGCGTAACAACTCTGACAGACTTAGTCTCATTGGGCAGGAAGATAGTCTAAACCCATTGGTGGATTCTCCATCCTCATGCTGGAGAACAGTAACTTACAACAAAGTTACTATTCCATAAGTGTGTCTATATTGTCTTTCGGTGAAATGGATAGATTTTAGGTACTTTTGTTACTATTTTTTTTTCTTTCAATAGAAAAGTGATTGGTGATAGATAACTAGAGGCAAGCAAGATTGTACAATCAATTGAAGGCAGAGTTTGACACAGCAAAGTATTCCTGGTGGAAGAGATTTCCATATAGGTACACTTATGCTCCAAAGACTTAGAAAAGGGTGTGAAACAGCCACATCAAATCTGACACCTACTTCTTTGTGAAACTAAGTAGCAATCATAGGATCTTAAGGCTCTAATAATAAAAGTCAAGGTGAATGGTAAGAAATGGGACTAATATTAAATATAAAAAAGGCCAAACTAATGACAACAGGTAGAACAATCAGCCTTAGATCTGACAATGAAGATATCAAAGTGGTGGAGAGCTTCTCTCTTTTACAATCAACCATCAACAGTAAAGGAACAAGCAGTCAAACAATACTACCCTGCAGACTGGAACTTGGTAAAGTATATATTTCCAAGGTCTTGGGAAAGTTATTCAAATACCATGATGTGTTTATAACTACAAAGATCATAATTGTGCAAACCACGATATTCTGTGTTCTATGCAAGCAAAAATTGGAAACTGGTTAGGAAGACTATTTGAATTCTACTATTGCAGAAAGCTCCTGCAAATACCACGCACACCCAAACTATCAAACTATCCTGTTCTGGACATATTATGTGAAGACCTAGCTCTCTGAAGAAGGCTCTACTGCTGTGAAAAGTGGAAAGAAAAAGGAGAAGAGAACAACCAGCAGCAAGGTGGATGAGCTCAGTTACAGTGGGGATGAGTGCGCCATAGGAAAAGCTGATAGATGAAGTTAGGGGCAGATCATCAAAGAGAAAATGTATATGTGGTCATTAAGAACTGACAATTATATAATGGCACATAATCAATTAATCATATATAAGAAATCTCAGAACTGATCTTCAGACATTTTACTTTAGTGCATCTTAAGTACTACAGATAGGATAGGAAAAGAAAAGACCTTACTACAAATCTGGTACAAATAAATATTGAAAAGTCCAAATTTAGCATCTTCCATATTTAAAAGTTAAATGGTTAACAGGATGTATTTTTCTTAAAATGCCTAGAAAGGATTTGTGTCTCTCACTTGGGGTTTTCATGTTCGTGAATCTTATCACTCTGAACACTCTAGCAGTTACTCACAAGTTTGCTTCCCATCTCTTCAATAATATATGAAATCACTCCCAGATTAAGAGGCTGTGCAACTACCTGCTGTACTCTCAGGGTTATGATTCCTTGCTTTAATTGTTCTTCCCCATCATGTATCTCTCTCTTTTCTTCTCAACTCCCATTTCAGGCTGCTTCCATGAAAGTTGCCATAACATATAAGTAGTCCTTGACTTATGATCACAAATGAATCCAAAATTTCAGTTGCTCAGCAAGACAATTGTCAAGTGAATTTTAGGATCTTCCTTGCCACAGTTGTTAAGTGAATCACTGCGGTGGTTATGTTACTAACATGGTTATCAAGTAAATCTGGCTTTCCCATTGTCTTTGCTTGTCAGAAGGTCACAAAAGGGGAACACGTGACCCTGGGATACTGCAACTGTCATAAATACATATCAGTTGCCAAGTGTCCAAATTTTGGTCATATTACCATTGGGATGCTACAACAGTCGTAAGTATGAAAAATGGTCATACAGTAAGTCGCTTTTTGGGGGTACTGTTGTAACTTCAAATGATCACTAAATGAATGGTTGTAAGTTGAGGACTACCTGTATTGCAGGAAACAGGCTGTGATTTAGATAATATAAAGGTGAGACAGGACATTTCCTGTGTGGCTTAGGGATTCTATTGGTTGCCCTTTTTGTATGGGAGAAACATCCAGACATCCAGAGAGACCGTGATCAGTCTCTTCTTAGGGCTTTATACTCAGGCCAATGCCTTTATTACAGTGGTTTCCAGGATTTGAGAACATATAGCATTTCCCCTTTAATTTTGACAAGTTAAAGTCATATATTAGCAGAGCAACACTGACCAATTAGGAAATGTTGACTTTTTGGAAAACTACATAAGATACAGTTATTCTCTTGGTCTATTCTCACTTAATAATGTCTTTTGTAATTTTATGTTTTATTTCTGTTTTTGGTTTGGGGAGTATTAAACAATATGTTCTACCATTATCATAGGGTTTTTCAACAATAGCATCATTTGGAAACAATTTCATGATACCTTGTATTACTGGCCATTGTCTTGTCTCTCAGAGTTTATTACCTTTTCCTAAAGAAATAATTTTAAAGTAATTGAGGAATGTGTAATCAAAGGTCATATCTTGGTTTTCAATACAATTATTATTGCATTTGATTGTCTACTTTATCACGTAATCTCTACCTCAATTAAGTTATTAAAACATTATTGAATAACAGAAGTTCTAAAAGACTGGGGAATTTCACCCAGCTTTAAAAAGATTCAATTCAATTCAACAACCAAGTGAAATTGAGTTCTGCCCCTTCTGCTCCAAAAGCCAGGGGAAAAGGAAAAATTGGCACTTCTGTTTTATTAAAGAAGGGTTAAAGAAGAAATTTGAACCACCATTCAGGGGCAGTGGTAAATGCAATGTGGATCAGATATCACCATGGATACAACCAAAGACATATGGAATTGGATTTTTGAAGCTAGCTTTATTTCCAGCTGGTTTGTGGATCAGAATCTACACATTTAAAGGTGTGGTACCAAAAAGTTCTATTTTCCAGTAATCCAACAGACAAACATATTTCAGTCTAAACATGCAGATGGCAAAGAAATGGATGAAGTTAATTCAAATCAAAACAATAAAGTGTATTTTTTGCCAACATCCTTAAATTAAATCCATTCTTCTCAATCCTGAAAAAAACTAATTTGGGGCCAGGATTCACTGCTGACAGTTTGGAAGTATATACAGTACTATTTTAGGTCTTAGCTTGATAAGCATTGAAATCCTCAGATATTTATCCCAAGTTTATCTTCTCTTGAAAAATATGTTTTCTGCTTCAGTAGGTGTAATATATAAGTAAAGGTTTTTAGCAAATAGATAAAAACTTAATAGTTTTTTTTTTGGGGGGGGGGGTTATTTCAAAATAGGAGGAAAAAAGAAGGAAAGAATGAAAACATTTTATTAATGGATAATATAGTATCTGGTTGTCTGATCCTACTTTTATTTAGCAGACAGTTCTAGGTTAACACCTCTTTTAAATTATTATGGATATATATCACCACCACCACCACCACCATCATCATCATCATCATCATTTTAGCCATTGTCTATCCCCTGCAGGATGAAGGCCTCTTCCACATGTTTCCGACCTATACGGTCCTGAGCTTCCTTTTGCCAATTGAGCCCTCAATACTTGCTGATGTTGTCAATTCATCTTGTTTTAGGTCTCTTTCATGGACACTTTTTATCAAGTGGGATCCATTCTATGACTGCCTTGGTCCACCTGCCATCACTTCTTCTTGCTATGTGACCAGCCCATTTCCATCTCAATTCTTTTTACTCTCTTGATGATATCGTATCAATTTTATCAATTCAATAAAATAGTTTAGAACTAATTTTATTGAAATGATTTGTAATTATTGTGGATTTTTCCTGTTCGTTCATTTATGTATTGTGTTTTATACATCATCATCATCACCACCATAATCATCTTCATATCCTTACCATCTGACATACTTCCCTCCACTTAAGTATATCCATAAAACATGTACTGATAAGAGAATATTTTCTGCCCCACTGTTACATGTAAGCATGATGTGCCAGTGTTTGTGATCAGATTCAGATAATGTTTACAATTTATCTGTAGAAACAGAGAAAACAGACACATGCCACTACAAAAGAACACTAAATTATATAACCTTACCACACAGAAGACAAGGAACTGATATCTCTGATCAAAAAAGAGATAAACCAAGATGTCCAACAAAGATGGAAGGCTTCCAGCTAACAGAACTCAAGGCAGAGTCACAGAGCTAAATCTAGCTGAGCAGCAAAAAGGTCATCTGAAAAGTGAATATATATTGTATATTGTTTCATAAGGAGAGGACAACCCTGAAGCATATGAATGATATTGGAAGGAGAGAGGGGGGAGGGGGAGGAAGGAATTCTACAATAAGTAACATCTACTGGAATTTACAGATGGACAATTGGAATTCCATTTTAGTGGCATTTATTTATGACCAAACATTTATATTCACAACTCTATCTTCTGTAAATCTTCCTGTGATTCTCTGTGAAAATCAATTCCTTTATTCTGACAACAATGTGATTACAAGTATATTGTCTGTCCAGGGGCACAGTCAATTAAGGAGAAACTTCCTAACAGTGAGGACAATTAACCAGTGAAACAGCTTGCCTTCAAAAGTTGTGGGTGCTTCTTCACTAGAGGTTTTTAAGAAAAGACTGGACAGCCACCTATCTGAAATGCTATGGGGTCTCCTGCTTAAGTAGGGGATTGGACTAGAAGAACTCCAAGGCCCCTTCCAGCTCTATTCGATTTATTATTATTATATTTTGATTACAGAAAATAAGCATTATTTTTCTCCCCCAAATGTCAGCCTTTCCACTGTTTTAGATATGAATTCATGTGTAAAGATAAAAAAGAGCTTTGAAATCAGAAGAAAGCTTTATTCCAATAGAAGTAAAGCTTTTTTTCTTCTCAAACTAACATTCACTGAATAATCTTCTTTAACTTGTTTTCCCTTAAATTGTCTAATTGGAATTTTAGTTGGAGTAGTGGAACAAACAGGAGAAGCTGGGGAACACATTTGTTTTTAAGGAATTGAT
The DNA here is from genome assembly GCA_023970755.1 of Azemiops feae. Taxonomy (NCBI): domain Eukaryota; kingdom Metazoa; phylum Chordata; class Lepidosauria; order Squamata; family Viperidae; genus Azemiops; species Azemiops feae. The sequence goes on from JALGBA010000158.1 coordinate 1,399,621, forward strand.
TAATTAATTAATTAAGGAATGTGCTTCCATCCATTAGAATCTGGGTTTAAAAGATTTCCCCACCATAAACAACAACAGCAAGTAAGCAAGGTCAATGAGTATTCTTTGCCTTAATCAAAAATCCTGATTTGATACATATATATTTTTATACCCTCTTATCCCCATCATTCTTCCTTCCTTCCTTCCTTCCTTCCTTCCTTCCTTCCTTCCTTCCTTCCTTCCTTCCTTCCTTCCTCCCTCTCTCCCTCCCCCCCCCTCTCTCTCTCTCACACACACACACACTAAGAAGTACTAATTAGGACTAATTCTAACAAAGACTAATAAATAATTAATAGGATTAATCAGAAGTAAAGCAAATAATAAGGTTAGCAAAGAATGCCATCACTGATGATTTTGAAACACAATTGTATAAAAACGCATACAAGGGCACACAGGATCAAGTCACAGGCATGCCACCTCAGAAGTTTCTTGTTCAACTGGATACAAGCTTGTCATGGCTCAGCAATGTGGAAGATGTAAATAGGAGTTGTTAAACTAACATCAGTAATTTTATTAATTGAATATTTTCAGTACAGGTCGTAAAAAAATCTTTTTTTTTTCTAGAAAGGAAATGCAAAACTGAGGTCAACTGGATGCATGGCCTACAGTAATTTTGTACCTTATAATGCATGTTTGATCCACACACTGTAAAAGTTAGGGATTAGTCCTGATAAGGGAATGTAATTCATAGTTGATTTTATTTTAAGTAACAAAATCGGTTTATCAGAAAAGTATATAGATTTATTTGTCATGTCTCAAATTAGTGAGACAATCGGTATTTTAAAACATAAAACATTTTTAAGGACAACTTTAAATGAAATAATTATATTTCATTGTTATGATATTAGGAAAGAACTAAGGTAGGGCTGTATAAATTCAAATTATTAGGATATAGCAGCCAAAAGATTCATACAAGTCTAACTCTGGCAGCCCCTAACTTAGGCAACCTACTAGACCAAAATGGTTTGCCACTAATTTCGCTAGCATATCTTCACTTCAGCATAATTTTGTAATCTTCACAATGAGTTTGGAGGTCACTAGGGAGCTGAAACAAGGTCTTTCAAATTGTATACTCTTTGCCCGTCCACATTTCAGATTTCTGAATCTGAAGCCTATTCAAGATGGATTATCAGCTGTCATCATCAGATTGCATGCTTTTTTGTTGTTGTTGTTGTTTTTATACATCTGTATATAATATGTAGATCCGGTCTTGCTTCCATGGAACTCAAGAGGGCAAACATTGTTCTCTTATATAAGGTACCAGCTCAAGATTACACAACCACTTTGATGGGTGAATTAGCATTTGATCTGGAGTCTCTCTGGTCCTATCCACACTGCAACTATTAGACACACTGGTTTTATATACAGGAACCGAACATGGACCTAAACGTTTATATTCTAACCTCCAGTATGAGGAAAGTTTAACTGAGAGAATGTGCAAAAGATTAACCTTGGAATCCTCTAACATTACTTACCATGCAAATTACAGTATATGGATATAAATTATTGCTTAAAGAAGCTGTTTAGCTGTACTATACAGTAGCAATAGGAATTTTCTATCCTACAGGCTCAAATAGCAAATAGTATAAATCTGAGTTGTATAAATATAAAGTACAGTTTAAAGAAACATGAAACCATTTTAAATATCCTTTTACAAGATTACAGGTGTAACTAAACAATTATAACAGATATTTACAATACTGGACAAAGGCAGGACTACTGTACTTAATAATCCTTCACTTTAGAGGAACTGAAGCCTGTTTGAAATATTCCTTTCTATGGTTTGCTATACAGATTTCACCAATATTGAGTTCATTTTTTTTATTAAGAATATGCAGCTCTCTCCTTCAGAACAAAGATAAAATAAATTTAGAAAGAATGTATTTGTAGTTCCTTTATGTTTTTGAACTTAAGTCATTCAATACCATTTTGAACAAGTCTAGAGAGGTTTTTAAGACAGGCATTGTATATTATACCATTCCCTAGGGTTCTGTGTATGATCATCTTTATGAAAAGCCTCTTTGGCTCCCTGTTGAATAAATATGCATTTTATTTCACTAATCTTGAAACAACAGGAATAAAGTTTGCCCAGGTCTTTTATACCTCAGAGAACAAAACCAATACTACAAATCTTCAGAGAGAAAGGATATACAAAAAAGGCTTGAGGTGAATATTTCAAAGTAAATATTCTTAAATGATGTGCAAATTATTCCAGCACTTGAACATGATATATGAAAGGGGATTAAGCAACTGAAACAAAAACCCAGTTTAAAACTGTTCGGGTTTCAAAGTCAGAGATGAGAGGTTGTTACTGGAGAAGGAAGAATAAACCAATGATAGCAACCTATGGCCAAGGTATTCATTGACTAATCCTCTCTTATATTGCTTACCACTGCCACTTAAACTCCAACATACTACCTAATTCAAAATTAGACATGTTTTTCACTTTACTGTTATATAAAAGTAATGTATATCTGAATGACAACAATAGTGAAATAATGAAAACTGTACTCACATTAACATGTACTCTTATGTACTCCCAATGAACAAAAGAACTTGAACGAACAAATTATTGCCAATGCACTATACTCATAAAGCAACAACTACTTACTTTTAATTAGAATGCGGCAATAATGTTTGCAATATAAGGCCACTTCAGGCAATTGTAACTTGGCTAAATGCTATGACTGCAGTTGTTTCCAACTACTTGCATTCGAATTCTCGAGTTTGTTTCCTTCATCAAAAATAAATAATAATTTTCTAAAATCTGAGAGTTTATAAGAAGTGTGTCAGATTCAAAGCCAAAAAGTCTACTTTGATTCCACCCCAGAAAGAGGGCATTTGTGAAACTTTCCATAATTCCATCTTTTTGTAAGTTATGGCCTTTTGTTTTCCGGTTGCCTGGTGTAAGACTGGGAGGAAAAAAACCTGGGAGTATATGTGAACCTATGAAGTATATTCTGGATGCAGCATGAATAAATATTATAGCCTATGTATTAATGTTCTTGACATAAAAATCAGAAATCATATTACTATTACATTACCATATTGTAATGTAGTAATTTACTCCTATTAACAAAGTAGTAAAGACCTCATGTTAAATACTATGAAAAATATCGCTCTTATATAATTGTACCAATAATAACAGTTGTCTAATGGCTCTGCTTTTAACAAAAGTCATTGTTTAACAATAGTGCTAAAAAAATCTATGTTCTGTAGGACTAAAATTTGAATATTTCAGTAAATATAGCTTTTTGCACAAAATGCTTATATGGATGCTATATAATTACATTTTGGCTCAAAACAAATTGATGTCCTTTAAAAAGTACTACAAAGTGAAGGAAAAATTGATATTACCATGTAATTATTACTTATGATTGTATAAAAGAATGGATGGCAGAGAAGTAATCAGTCAGGAATCACACAAGACGAACAAGTGAAAATAGCAAGAAATTTTATATTTCGATTATTTCTCAGGTTAAGGAAATACACGTAGCATCATAATACAATGTCCTTGAAAACAGCATATGTACCAAAGAGCTGCTCTGCCAAAATTTTCTTGATTCTATCAATAGAAATGTCCCTTGTGATATAGTACCATTCTACTCTGCTCTACTTATTAAGTAGCACAACATGGACATTTGTGAAGATCGGTGATGACTTCATAACAATGGCACCCAAAGAAATAACCACACCATTGCAGAAAGCAGTCTAGCACTTCTTGTCAAGATGATGTGGGACTAAACTATATAACTTCAACATATGCATGATCAATTGATTAATCTGCTCACGATAAAGAGCATATAGAATTCCCCGCACTCCCCATAGCTCCAAGGAATATTCATAAAATTGCTATACTATTCAGAAACCAGCTTCTGTTTGACCCATCAGAGTTCAAGCTGCGAAGCCTACTGTCTTTAGGACTGCTGCATGCTTCTAGTTTGCCAACAGTGTGGGAGAGGGAAAGAGAGGAGACTTTGAATCCACAGGTGCTCCTTATCAACGTGAGAGCTGAAGCGTTGCTTTGGCGAACTATAGTTTCTTCTCATAACAATTACCAGAAGATATATTGGACAATGTGACCTGAGCTGTCAGAGAGGGGAGGGGAAGTTTTACTCTTTTAATTATCTGTTTCCTGCCATAGCTTTAGAGTTAGCTTTCCTTCTAACTAGCCGGATTGTTTCTTGCCTAATAAAGTTAACATTGGAGTTCATAATGTCTCTAGTGTTTTGTTTGGTTGGGCTTATTCAGCCAGAATATGACACTGAGTTTCTTGCAACATTGCTACTGTCAAGACTGAATTGCTAAGATGATTGCTAACCTCTGTCCCTACTCAACTTGCCATAGAAACGGGGTGGGAATAGCTTGGGAGAAACACGATTTTAAGAAGCTGTTTACAGACCATGAGAACGAAGGTCACAAAACCAGATGTCTGACGGAGAAGTGGACTGTTCTCATAACAAACCAAAGAAATTTAATTGGGCAATGTGAACACTTGGTGGGTGGGGGTTACTGAGAGCTATTGTTAACTAACCAGATTTTTGCATGGGAAACTTAGAGCTGATTTTGCTTCTTCAGTACCGAGATGTGTATTCAATAAAGTTTATCTTTTATGGCACCTTGAGGCCATAGAGTTTCCTCAATGTTGAATCCGCTGGTTGGACGGTTGACAGTTACTTTTCTTCATAAAGAGTAACTGTGTGGGGGCGAGGGTGGGACATAACTAGGGAAATGCACACAATATGAACTAAAGATATGTGGGCTGAGTAGGACAAGGAGATGACCATGGATTGGTTTCAAGATAGTTCTGAGAGACCAAGAACTAATCACTTTCTGTTTCAGCTTTCATTACAATGATTTTTTTTTCTAATTTCTCTATATTTCTTTCTCTTGTGTCTTTTAGACTATAAGCCTAAAAGCAAGGATTGCGTTTCCTTTGATGGTTATACTGTAGCTGCTAGCTGTCCTAGTCTTTTCATTTGTAAGGCAAGAGACATATGGGAACAAATTATATCTGATATTTCTTTCACTCAATATACTAGCTCCATCATTGAAGAAGGGGTGATGTGCTGACTCAGTGGTAAAGACACTGGGTCTGTTGGCTGGAAAGCTGGCAGCCCAGGTTTATGACCTGAGCGCCACATGATGGGGTGAACTCCTATCCTTGCCCCAGCTCCTTCCAACCTAACAGTTTGAAAGCATGGAAATGAAAGTAGATAAATAGGTACCACTTTGGTGGGAAGATAATAGTGCTCCATGATGTCATGCTAGCCACATGACCATAGAAATGTCTTCAGACAGTGCTGACTCAATGTCCTTGAAATGGAGATGAACACCCCCCCCCCAGAATCTGCTATGATTAGTGGAATAAAATCCGCAGGGACTCCTCCTTTATCTTTGAAGAAGTGCATTCATAGCACAACAGCAATATATGAATTTGTTCTAAGTATACATGATATGAAAAAATAAAGGTCAAAAGCCCCCAAAGCCAAAGTAAAAAAAAAATAGTGAGCTATAAAGGTAGTCTTCAAGTTATGACTGTAATTGAGTGTGACAATTACAGTCATAAGTCATGAGGGTTGTAAAGTGGGCCACCACATGACCCAATTTTATGAACTTTTTCAAGGTGGTCATAAAGCAAATGAGGTAGTCATGAATTGGACACCATAGTCGTTAAGTGAAACCCACGGTCATTGTTAGCTGTGGGGCAGTTTTTGCTGGAAACCAAAAGTAAATACCAGCAGAACTATTATGAATCATTGACATGAGACCTCAGGGTGCTGCAAATGACTATAAATGTGGGATGATTGTGAGCACCCAAAATGTCATTATGTGGCTGCAAGGGGGAGGATGTCTGAACTTCAAAACCACATCATAAATAGCTTTTGGAGAGTCCATTGTAACTTTGAATTGTCACCATGTGACCGGTTGTAAGTTGAGGACTACTTGTATCCAATTCTGGACATTCATTAGCAGGATGGAAACGCTTGATGGAAATAATGTAATCTCCTCACTGTTGCTATCCCTGCACTGTCTCCCCCACATTTGCTCTGGGAAATTGAGAGGCTTCCTGGAGCATATTAGCAGGACGCATTGGGAATGGAGCAAGAGAATAGGAAGAAATCCTGCCTTGTGTGCTATGCTCTTCTGGTGTAATGCAAAATATGATGCAGACAACTGTGCCACTATCCTAGGAAACAGGCTTGTTTCTTCAAACATATTTCTGTTCCTTTTGAGATAAAAAATGGGCTTCCAGAAATGTCCATGAAGCACTTGAAAGAATTTAAATAAGAAATAAAAACCCAGATTCAAATGGTAGGAACAGGCTGGAAGTATACTGCTTTTGGACTGCATTTCATTATCAAGCATCTTTTCTTCCAGATTACTTATAAATCAATCAATTGCTAAAGAGCACTCTTCTTCCTAGGAAGCGCACTTTGCTTTCATTGGGTGGGTAGATGGGAATAAACATGCATGCACTGAAGGGAAGAGAGGTGGTTATTCATAGCTTGGTCTTGATCCAGAAAATTTATAGTAGTTCTTTTATCATAACAATGGTAGGAAGAAAAAAGGATCCAAGCAAAACATGTCTGACCATCATATATCCACCCAGTGCAGATAAGTGTTACCGAGACGCTTGTTTCTGGGGCAAATTGACCATGTTTCTTCTGCAGCAATCCAGGTAGATCTGGAATAACACCTTCATGAAACTATGGTGAGTTGCAGCCAGCCACAGTCAACATAGTTGCATTAGGCATCTGACTCAGTGTAAAGCAGATTTGTATCACTTTATAGTTCCAACCCAAAATATAAAATTAGCTTCTACTAAAGCAAGTGAGGGTTATTTTGGAAAGAAATGATGGGAGAATCCCCTACTGCAGTTCAAAACTGATCCCAATAAAAATCAAAAGAATTTGGAAACCATCCAGTGGATGTTTGAAATAAATCCAACTTTAAATTGGGTGGATTCCAGTTGCACTTCTATTATTGTAGAAACCTCATGTTTCAAGTCCTAGGGACTGCAAACATTCTCAGCAGCACTCAGATCTTTTAAGAAATATAGCTCCTATAGTTCCTGATATTGCTAGTTTTTGTAAAATACACGCAGGGCATGCATCTGGAACCTGATACATGGATTCACAAGGAATGGACTGTAGAAACGTCATTCATTGTCATTGAAGTTTAGGAAGGAGAAGATGAGGGAGGTTAGAGGTATAGCAAAAAAGTGCTGAATCATCCCAGACATCAAACGGCATCTAAGCTCAATCCAACTGGTTCTAAATTTGGGTTAATCTAGACAAGATTGAGAAGCAATCCAAAATTAGAACCCAAACAAAGGATATTGGAACAAATCAGAGAACCAGAACAGCTTTTTGTTATGTCAAATGTATTTTGAATAGAAGCTTTCTTACACTCCTTCCATTAATGGTCAACTCTGGAATCCAAATTCTTTCCCATTTAGCTCTGACTGTGCTCCAGGATTTCTGTCTAATTAGGTTCTGTAGAAAGGAGTAATGTCTGATAAATAATTAATTTATTATGCTTCTGAATAGGAACCACAATATATCTTGTTGAAGGTATAATGGCCACTGAATCGCCACTGAATATCCCTAAATAGTAGTAAATTGTATTTACCTGTAAAGAAATAATGTAGCATAAAAAAACTGAAAAGAAAATCAGTATGATGGAAATGTTAAGAAAATCATAAGCATTTGCTGAACTGACCTTCACTTGCAGTCATTGTATGATAAATGTTTAAGTGTTCTTGAGTCAAGGAATAGCCTTGTGCAAATATATATGTGTAAAAGATAACACATATATACAAATATGCATGTTTAAATGATATAAAATATGTTTATCAGCTTTAGGGGTTGGAAATCTATTTATAGCTGGATAGGTTTCAATTAATAATAAAGTGTGGGGCTACCCATATACTGTAGTTAAGAAACATATTTAGCTTTTCTTAAAAAAACCACATTAAGTTATTTAGGATAAGATGCATGTTAATATATGAATCTTATTTATTTTTTCTATCATTTTTGTAGTCTTTTTAGAGCAGTCTTTGTGAGTGGAATAATAGTTGTGGATAGGAAAATGCTTCAACCATTCATCTTATTAACTTGATCCCTGCTTGGACCTCTCCTACCTGTGGATGAAAAGATTTAGCAAAATATTGGACCAAGTCAAAACCTTAGAAAACAGAACAGAGTGATATGGTCAAGTATCCAGTTCCTTTATTTGCAATTATTTCTCCATTCTAACATCCAACCATTTTACAATTATAAACAACATAGTCAGAAACATATTTTGTGTGTGTCTTTCAGTTAGTAATGACTCCTTTGATCACCTGAAGAAGTCACTGGAGTTTTCTTGACAAAGTTTAGAGAAGTGATTTGCCCTTGCCTGCTTCCTAGGGTTGAGAGAGACTGATTGGCCCAAAGTCACCCAGCTGGCTTTTCACCTAAGGTGGACTATAACCCACACTCTCCTAGTTTCTAGCTTGATGCTTTAATCACTATACCAAACTGGTTCTCTAGGAATATACTCTTGCATAGAATATGTGATACAGTCCTAATAAGGATTCTTTAAACAGTTACAGTAATCCAGCAAATTTTACATGCATGCATAATTCACACTGATAACTTTCTACAATATAAGAAGCATAAGATGCAAATGCACATTCCAGGTAATAACATCCGAGTGTTCTTTTAAGTCTAAACACTTTTCAGTTGTAGAAAAGTGAAGGCTGAATACCTAAGGAGTCTGATATGGCAGAACCCCAGCATTTAATATCAGGAGAGAGAAGAAAGAACATTAAACATACAAATGCCATTTCAAATCTTAAATCAGAGGCTGATTTCTCATTCATTTTACTTTAAGTATGATCTTGTTCTTCAGTCCTTAGTTTCCAAAGACTAGCCAAGAAACACAACTATTTCACTTTTTAAAACTCTTTTAAAATGCCCTCTCACAAATCCTGGATGGATTGTCTCTGAGCTTTGCAGTCAAACTGGACAATGGAACGACCACCTGTTAACTGCTAACAATGTGTCATTACCACTTCTCAGGCCTTTTTTAAAGCAATTTTGGCTCTGGCTGCTGATAATTCTGGCAATGATACTGGTGTGAACATTAAGGGCATGGAAAGCCAAAGGCAAAAAACTGACAACACAATTTGTGCTTTGACTACTAATAAGTAAGCAAATGCTAACATTTTTCTAATTCCACATAATTACTCCCTCTCAAGGGGCCAAAAGAAAATTCGAAATACATATTTTTAAGGCAATTCAAGCTACGCTGTATAAACATACACACAAAGCTGAAATCCGTGCAAGTTCACAGTGGATTGTTCTTCCTTTTAAAAAGAAAGTTTCAGCACGGCAGGGGCTCCTCACAACTTTTTTTGCGGTTCAAGTGCTGGGTTGTCTGCTAACTTTATCTCATTGGTGGGAACTTGATCTGTCTTCTAAATCATTACTGAAGAGATGTTAGAATTATGATGCCAAGAAGCATAAAAGACAACAACAAATGGTGAGACAGTTTAATGGCTTCCTGCCAGAAAAAATGGCAAAGAGGTAGGGGCCCATGGATTGGAGCTGTTCTCCATGAGCCACTTTTAAGTAGGGTTGAACAAAGGAGAGACAAACGAATCTTTAGCAAGGCTGAAAAGGAGTCAGATTTACATCCTAATGTGAACACGTTAGATAAAATGTTGATTGCTAGAACAATAAATACATTCAATATTATTTACCCTTAAAATGTTGGGGCACTTGATATAGCCTCCATCAGCTGTAGAATTTGCCAGTTTAGCTTCTTAACTAATTGCACTATAGGTAGCTGACTGAGTTAACCATCTTGCAGAAATAGTATGCATCTGAAAGCTGACACTAAGTGGCTAAGGAAAGCAGATGTTACCTTCTTCATCTTTATGTTCACCTGCCCCCTTACAATGGCACCTTGCTAGGAACAAAATGCTGAACAAAATGCATCAGAGTTGCTGCTAGAGCCAAGGTGATCCTGAGCTATGAGGATCCAGGGATTCATTGCAGTTTCTCTTCTCCCATTTCCTTCCCTCTGTCTGCTTGATAGGACTCAGCAGAGGAGCTCATACACTTGACTTCTCTTTAAAAAGTGCGAAGAATGCTGGCTTTTTACATCTCAGTAAATTCTCTAGGAGAGAATATATATGCAGAATATCTGGTGGAGTTCTGAGGTATGTAGCCCTGGAGATGGACCTTTTAATCCAGGCAGAATTGAATCAATGCATTGGTCATTTCCCTTTTTCTTAGTTCAGATAAAATTCTTACATTCTCATGGTCTGCTCACCAGTAAAGTTCCTATGGAACCTATATATTTGGTACAAAGTGGAATTCAAAATGCCGGCATTTCCTATAAACCCCTTTATAGACCAAATCCTCATTATCTTCTCTAACCGGAGTCTGCTGATCTTATGAATTCTACCCAAGTGAATATGGTTGGGGTTCTCTTCCGTTGAATGCTCAAGGGAATGGAGTCAAAGAATTGGGTTTTTATAATAATAATAATAATAATAATAATAATAATAATAATAATAATAATAATAATAATAATAATAATAATAATAATAATAATAATAATAATAATAATAATAATAATAATAATAATAATATAAAAGTTGGAAGGGACCTTGGAGGTCATCTATTCCAACCCCTGCTCAGGCAGGAAACCCTATACCATTTCAGACAAATGGCTGTCCAGGTCTCTTCTTAAAAACTTCCAGTGTTGGAGCATTCACCGCTTCTGGAGGCAGGTTGTTCCACTGGTTAATTGTTCTAACTGTCAGGAAGTTTCTCCTTAGTTCTAGGTTGCTTCTCTCCTTGGTTAGTTTCCATCCGTTGCTTCTTGTCCTGCCTTCAGGCACCTTGGAAAATAGCTTCACTCCCTCTTCGTGGCAGCCCCTGAGATATTGGAACACTGCTATCATGTCCCCCCTCGTCCTTCTCTTCATTAAACTAGACATACCCAATTCCAGCAACCGTTCCTCATATGCTTTAGCCTCCAGTCCCCTAATCATCTTTGTTGCTCTTCTCTGCACTCTTTCCAGAGTCTCAATGTCTTTTTTACATCATGGTGACCAAAACTGGATGCAGTATTCCAAGTGTTGTAAAGTGGTATTAATACTTCACGTGATCTTGATTCTATCCCTCTGTTAATGCAGCCTAGCACTGTGTCGGCCTTTTTGGCAGCTGCAGCACACTGCTGGCTCATATTTAAGTGATTGTCCACTATGACTCCAAGATCCCTCTCACAGTTACTGCTATTGAGCAAGGTACCCCCTATACTATACCTCTACATTTGGTTTTTCTTGCCTAAATGTAGAACCTTGCTTTTTTCACCATTGAATTTCATTTTGTTAGATAGTGCCCAGTGTTCAAGTCTGTCCAGATCCTCCTGTATCTTAAGCCTGTCTTCTGGAGTGTTGGCTATTCCTGCCAGCTTGGTGTCGTTTGCAAATTTGATGATTTCCCCATCATGAGATTGTCTCAACCCAGTGAAATGCTCCTTCCTCCCCTACTTGATACTCTTTCAGAAGGAAATGAAGAGCATCTTCAATAAAGGAGAATATTTGTAGCTCAGGGTTGAAATGAGGGATCCTTGGTACTCTCTGAGCTTGATTTGTTTTCTTGCAGATGTTTTATTATCCAAACTAGGAAATGTCATCAGTGCTAAAGTACCTTTTTCACCAGCTTTATTGAATTTAGATGGTTGGGTAGGATGCTGCAACACTACTGCTCGGTAGTTGCTTAAATTTATATTGAGTTTACCTTTATTTTTATGGCTTTTTCTTGGTTTTATGGTACTTACATTTTTATTCTTTGCTTTCTACTGCTTCTTGTGAACTCCCTAGAACCTATGCTTAAGGTGGCATTCAATGTTTGTGAAATAAATCAGCTGGAATTTTTTTACACAATGATACAGAGATCATTATCTTGTAAATAATCAGCAATATTTTCAAATAGTTCAAACTGTTTCTGTCATAAATTCATTTATATGTAAAGCACTAGATCTTTAAGAATATAACAAAAGCTTTGCTGGATCATGCCATGCATTCAGCTAATCCAGCATCCTGTTTTCCACAACTGACAACTAAATCTCTCCAGGAAACCCAGGAAATAGCTACAAATGCAAGAGTGTTCCCCTGCTATTTAATGACATATTGCATCTGAACCTGGGAGATGAAATATAGTCCTCCAAAATATTGCTAATTTTATATGTATAACAATGTTATCACTGTTAGACTAAACAAGATTGGTGCCATGTTTATTTTGGATTCAGTGTTGATGCATCAGGAATTCACAAATTGTTGCATGCTCCCTAATGATGCATTAATGCTGCACCCAACATAATTGGCACCCAACACACACTGAACGCAAGCCATGAATTTTTAATCACTCCACCCTCCATAAATTTTTGGTCCCATTTCCCTTCTTCAAGAGCCGTCACAACTAAAGAATTTGGAAAAAAAACACATTGGAGGGTCTAAAAGTCAAGACAGAACACTGTATCTTACTGACAGAAGGTTCTCTATAACTTTTCATTACCCAAAATAATTTTACTTACTTAAAGACTTTCTATTTTCTGTTTTTGGTTCCTTACTGTCGGCATGAACACCCAGTAATTCAGAGCTAGAAGATCTCTGAATTTTGAGCTCGTTGTTCTTTGATATGTAACTCTTCTCTTTTGGCTAGAAAGATAAAATGATAGAAAATATCCTTAGAAACATTTTGTGTAAATTAATGAAAGTAACAGAAATTTAGAAAACAAAATAAAAGCAAACAAAGCAAAACAAACCATTTTTTTGTACATGGTAAAAAAATATTCATTTACAGAAGTCACTGTACAAAGTATTTCACAAAAACATGTAACTTAAAATCACTTTTTATTTCTACAAATAAAAATCAGACATGAAAATATATTGGGCACTGATATATTGCGTACTTTGGTTTGAAAACACAGATCAAGTCAAATATTTTAGGATGACATAAATGGAACACAATGTTATGTACTTGAAAAACCCATTTCCACGAACATGTTGACTGCATGCTTAATCACCTTTCTCTGATTCCATCCTCTGAATTCATTGGAAAGTACCTTAACTTTAACTGAATTTTTGTTAATGCTTTTAACTAGGTAAGACATTATTTTCATATTTTATTTATGTTAACTGATATCTGAATTTATTCTGGGACTTACATTTACAATGTTATTTATGTTTATGTGTGTATAAACATATGAAATACTAGTGTACTTCTAACACTAGGTTTACGAGAAAGCTATAAATGAATTTAATTAATTAATTAAATGTGTTTTTAGATTACTACACTGCAATTGTTTCTGTGTCCCTTAGGTGGTGGAAAGTGGTGGCAAGGAAGAACAAGAAATGAAATGTGCATTGTGATTGAAGTTCTTCCTTTTAGACACTGCAGTGTAAGGATGAAAAGGAAGCACATGCATTATGATGTCATAAATCACATTTCATTATTTTGTCACAATCTTGGTTAGCTTTGGATGCCTATGTGTTCATATGTACTGTAGAATTAATTGAAAGTAAGAAGATTCATATTTGCAGTGTTTAGATAGTCTCTGTTATTTCATCACAACAAATAAAAATATAAGATGAAAATTTTCATTTTTAATTTTGGATCCATGTATTTATGAAGCTATAATAGTATCTTTTTCACATTTATGTTGTTCTGGTCAGTATTAGAGGAACAGAGAGATACTGTTATGTGCAATATGCATCTCAGCATTTGCTTCTTTTATTGTTATAGGAAAGTTTCATATATTCATTAAAGACAAGCAAATATATTATATCCCCTTCTTAGAGATAATTTTAGTGGACATATTGGTAGCATACGCTGATAGACTATCAGACACTTAGTTCACAGAGTCTCATTTCCAGGTAAAGATATATAGAATTGCAAATTTAGTGTGTTGTGTCAGTGAAATATTCAAGCAACTGAACTTGTTAAATGTCAGATTGTTCTGCCAGCTTCCAGTAGATATCACTTAAAGTCTTGAAAAATTATCATTGTATAGCATGCTATAGCACTTTCACATTATAGAGCTTTACCGTTTATATCTTATTCAATTGCTTACTAGTATTTTAAACGAAGTGCCTATATTACACATTGAAATGCCACAAGCCAGTCTGGGCAAGATCTAATTAAACATGCAAGAAGAGTGTCTCTTCTCACAAGCCAAAAATGATACAGATCCTCTCAAATGGTTTTAGCATAATTAGAAAGGATGAAATATGAAATTTATAATAGGGATGGTGAAAACCATCTAAGAAAAAATGCAATCTGAAATTGGGTGGGGGAAGCAATTGTCAAAAAAAGAGAGATCTGTGAGAGAAAGAGAAGGAAGGAAGGAAGGAAGGAAGGAAGGAAGGAAGGAAGGAAGGAAGGAAGGAAGGAAGGAAGGAAGGAAGGAAGGAAGGAAGGAAGGAAGGAAGGAAGGAAGGAAGGAAGGAAGGAAGGAAGGACAGCAGTCAGATGTTTACTGGTATTATTCGGTCAAATTAACAGGAAAATAATAGACAAAGAATTCAACTATACTAATAGTCCTCTTAAAGACTATATAGTTTAAATGACATAAAAAGAAAAAGTTAAATGACATTTGTTATTAAATGTTTGCCTTACAACATATTTAATCATCATAATTTCAGAAAAGATACACCTTTTTTTCAAAATCTGTTCAAATTATAATTTAGTCCAGAAACACTTTTAAATAGCAGATATAGGTACTTTTCTTGATTCAGAGGGAATGAGGAAGATGCATTTTTAACTTTATTTGCTGCAAAATCATATGAACACCTTAAATTACTGCACGATTAATAAAAGCAAAATCTAAAACAAATGCATACCAATCTGTCAATTGCGTTTTTGATAGCACGGAACCAGTCCAATATGATGAAGTCAATATCTGATTGAAGAAGGACCTCATTTCCTGAAACTGTTGTGACCTAACAATGAGAAAATGACATACCATAAACTGTTTGCTACATCATTTTATTTCAGTGTAATTCATCTTAGAAACTCTTCTGTAAGTAAAAATTAAAATCAGCAGAAAGCTGATTTTGTTATTTCAAACTATTAAGTATTTTACAACAAAAGCTACAGTGACATTTCTTTACTTAAAATTCAGCAAATGTATGCATAAATAAAAAATCAATATAAGGCAAATTCATTTTTTTTAAAGTGTTTGCTCCAGGACAGCTTGCATGATTGGCAGATTATGTCAGTCCGTACTGATCTGGGCAGCTGGTCTGTTTGATACTATTTGCTCAAATAACATTTTAGAACAAGCTGCCTTTGAGATTGGTGTGGCACTGATTTTCATCTAAAACAACATTTCTAGGAAAAATTGAATACTCTATCTTAGGCTTGCCCTAGAAATTTAAAATGATGCTTAAAGTGAATGTGGATGATAGTCTGAATTTCTTGTACCAAATGCTTATATTTGTTTCCCTAGTTCCTTCATTGTAGTGAAGTATCATATGACAAATAATGAAGTACACATTATTAAAAACACAATATTTAGTACTAAAATATAAGTAGGCATATGACTTATACCAAGCATAAGTCATATTCCTACTCATCACTTAGGGGACATGTGTTTAAAATACTGGTAATATCCCATCAACTTTTCCCATTGCCAAAAGTATTTTAGTTAGAAAAAGATGGAGGATTTTGACTGGCCTTCTGTTTATGAGCTCTATCATCTACAACAGAGTTTGCAGGCCAGAGTGACACAGTAGACAGAAAGGTTCGGTTGCACCAAATATTTGTGCAAAATTGGATTATGCCCTTAACCAGAAATAATCTCAAGTCCAACTTTTACATAAAGAAAATCTCAAGAGCAGAAAATAGTGGACAGACTTAAATAGAAACAAAAGCAAATATTCGAATACCTGTCATCACAGAAGAATATTCAAATACTAGCAGAACCTAAAAATGACTAGAATGCAGTGCCAGTGAATATTGCATACAGCAAATTTTGGAGGCAAACTCATTGAGGGGAACAGTTAGCAACTTTAAAGAAACAAAAAAGATTTGGATAGAATTGACAGAATTTAATCTGACCAGGTTTATTCACACATTATTATGAGATAGTCTTTTTTTTATATAGAGAGAAGTATTCAGGTTAATCTTTTGTAGCAGATACAACAAAGAATCTCATTGTTCCTTAAAGCTTATGAAATCTTGGGACTGATGTCAGAACATGGTTGCCTCAGCATGTGGGTGACAGTACAAGATGTGTAAAACCCTCAGAGAAATATTTTGCTCATATTTATTTCTGCTTGACAAACTGACAGAGCATCTCTATTTCTTTTATAAGAAATATATTCCCTTTATTTCATTTATAACAACACACAAATCTAAAATATATATTAGGAATATAGATTTGTGAAACATACATTGAGTTCTGCTGCTAACATATAATTAGAATAAATATTAACAATACCAATTCTATTTTCTATCTAGTTGAGTTGATATCATCAGTGTTATTTGAATGACAACTTGTTTATTCAAATACATAGGAAAAGTTAACAAAATATAAATTCAACGAAACTGTCTTATGGTGTAAATACATATGTTCCTTCATTTGATCTTTCAGTTGGTGCATTTTCCCCCTCAAGTGGTATTATAAGTAAAAGATGTATTAATATCACATGAATATCACAACCATCTATCAATCATAATATGCTTCCACATCAAATAAAAATGAACTATTTGGTGGCATAACTTTTGATTCTTCCCTAATATGTTCCTTCCATAACTTAGGCTCTTAACGTGTTCCTGTGGACTTGTGGCTTTTCAGGTAATTTTTGATAATTAACATACTGTACCTAGTATTCCTAGGTAGAAAATATTGTCCCATTCTACTCAACTATGCCAACTTCCAAAATAACTCTACATTAATCTTAAAAGCAGCTGTTGACTAAGACGGATGTTCACAAACATTGTGTATTTTAAAATAGAGGAAAGTGGTGTTAATCACACAATTTTAAAACGCCACAATATTTAATGAACTTCAGGGATGCAGATATAAGTATTTCATTCTTGTTTGGGACTGTGATTCTGTAGGATAAAAGATATGTCTTTAAGGGGAGATGGCCATTTCGACACGTTTTCTGGGTTCAGCAAAAATGCAAGGGTGGGCCATATCTCTCACACATTTCCATTTTGGGTGATTTTCAAATATTTAATGTAGCACTGTCAGTATAATCACGCAGAGAGAGAAAGACACGAATTAGACTAAATGCAATGGTCAGTCCAGTCTAGTTTGCATCTTCCAGTGCAAATATCACTTAAATTATTAATATAAATTTGGGAGTTTTGAAAGTAAAAACAAGACATAATTAGTGAATTTATTTTGAAGGCTTAAGAGGGATGTAACACTAAATTCAAGCTTTATTGAAGTACAAGTATTTCAGTATTGCATAAAAATATGTATTCTTATGATATGTAAAAAAGCTACTTCAGTGCTAACAAGCAAAGCAACATTCATTTTGAAAGTGTTTGTTTTAATGTGTTGTTTGTAATCATTGTGTATAATTGGTGATGTATGACTATATCAGCAAAAGTACATCACAGAACAGGGAAAAGTTAATTCATTTAAAATACTGTCTGTATCTCAAACAAGTCCCTTTCTCATAATCTTCAGAGTTACTAGACGGTTTCAAGAAGACTGCTACTGCTCTCTACAGTTTAAATGCATCCACTTCTTAATTATTCTCAGTAACTGACTTTCTTTTTCTCCATCTCTGACATTCAGAGATAACCACTATCAAAAATTTGAATTTGATTCAGTTAAAGTTTTATAGACACTTCTATATATTTTCTATTTAGATGCACTGAAGAAAAAAATTGCTGAAATAATAGTTTAAATCATATTTACGTTACTAACAATATCGTTTTAAGACCTTCGAAAAGAGTTCAGGGGGAAATTATGCCAGATTTTGCCTGAACAATCTAGTCATAGCCCTAAATAATCATATTAACACAAGTTTGAACTTCTTTCTTATCAAGCATCAGTAAGAAAACTTAGAGACTAGAGATATACGAATGGAAATTTGCAAATGTGTTCAGGAAAAGCAGCTACTTTTTTATTTTGTTTGCACTCTTTTTGATTTAATAGCTTTAAAAATACCTCAATGTTCCTGCACTCCATCATTTCCAAGCATACATTCTAACATAAAGGGATAATGAATTAAGAGATTTCAGCAGCAGATTTCTTATAAGGGATAAAGGACAATACACAGTTTTCTCATTTCATTTTCGGCAGTCATTCAATGAATTTTGGATTTTGAGTGAAGGTTCCTTTACCCTCCATTACTGATTCGCTATGCCAATTTGAGGTCCAAATAAATGAAATGTACCAGATCCTATATTCTCCCCCCCCCCTTTCTGAAAAGCTCTTGAAGTCTTGGCGAGAACAGCATCAATATCTTTCCTATTTGTGAATCAGTTACATGAAGTTGCATCATCTATTCACAAACTGATTTGAAATAGTTGATATATATATTGGCTAACTTGATTCATAACACTGCCTCAGTTTAGATTAGTGGTTTTCTCAGTGGTATCTCTTTATTATAGTCTCTCTCCCTTTATTTTAAATATTCCCCTAAAAGGGGAAATGATAGAGGCACAGGAGAAAAGCATGCACTCTTGCATCTAACATTTTGAAACTAATCAGTGATATTTTTCAATGGACTTTCTTGATCTTTCCCCCTTTTGCTTATTCAATGGAGATTAAAAATATATTTTACCTTTATTCCTTCAGTTTATCTGTGTCATTTTTCTAGGCAGCTGGACACACTTCTAAACAGTTCTCATCTCATTTTTTAAAAATATCCATAAGATTCTTAGGTCTGAAACTAGCATTTTGATCAATACCACTCTAGCTTTCCTTGCATTTTTTAAATAAAGAAATTAAACTAATCCTAATGAAATTAAGTGAAGCATAGAGCCAGGGAAGAAGAAACAAATTGTAGTTTCTATGGTTGCAATGTTATGTGCCCAGGTACTAGTTCTGTTCTTCCTTCCTTTCTTCTCTGTTTCATCTCAGAAAAAGGGAGTCAAAAGAAAAGTTCATCATAGGATAGATTTTAATTCATTTATTGACCATAGAAATATATCTACTTACTCCATATTGTTTTTTTCCATACTAAACACGCCTGTGGAAAAATTCACAAGTAGGATATAAAAACAATAGATAGTCCAGTATTATACATTAGGAGCACATCCTTTTAGAAATATTTGGTGGAGAGATATGAGACAGTATAACTATTATTCTGTCCCAGAATCTATGATAAAAATCTCATTGGAAAAAAATGCTGTTATATTTTTCTCTCCAGATGCTGCAGAGAATCATTCTTCCTAATATTTATTGGGTGAATTTCTTCCCTGTCAAACTAAGAACTTATGAAGCTTAACTCAAGGAAAAGTTTTATTTATTTGTTTGTTTACAGGATGTGTTTATTATTTACATATTACATTGTCACATTTTCTCCTACTTGCTGGGTCACAAAAATCCAGTTGACTATTAGATAATGGCAAAAATTATTTTAATTGTACTGTGGTCATCTAGTAATCATTACAATTTGTGCATTCCAAATATGGTAGCTTTAATTATTCTTGTTTTAAAATTAGTTTTTAAGAAGTGAAATATGCTTTTAAAAAGAATCAGTTTTTAAAAGAATATATTTCTCTGGATGCTAAACTGGCAGATATGTACCCTGAGAATTTGTGTAATAATAATACGTACCTTAACTAGTAAAGACAACCACAAGTTGCTTTTCATAATATAGCTCTCAAATTTTCTTCTTAAAATGGATTAGAAAAGAAAGTCTGCTTTTCCCCAAATTATAGCTGAAAAATGAATTCATGCAAAAATAATTCCAACAAAATTTGGAGAACAAAAATGGGTTCTGATTAAAATAGTTTCAATATGCATAGTCAATTAAGTTGGTTTCAAGACTTCTTATTCCTTAATTAATTCGGTTTCAATTACATTTCAATGAAATTAAAAGACAGACAGGGATTTGGCATTTTTTGAAAATATGTCAAAAGTGTATGTATTGTTGGGAGCAGTATACATTATCTTCAACCTCAATAAATCCATGTCTTAATCATGTTTATATTAAATAAATATACAGAGGGAGGGGAGAAAGATATGCAATACACACAATAATGAAGTTAGTTCTCATTTTCTGGATGCATAATTAAAGTGAATCAGATAAATCCATTTCAACTCCAATGTCTCTACCCGATTTCTAGTTTATCAGATGAATTATGCTAAATTAAAGGTGTTTATGACAACCATACCAATTACATTTTTAAGGAGAATGTCTCTTAGGACAACCTTGCTTTGGTAACCTCTAATAATTCCTTCTGACAAGTCCAACTTAGCTGACATTTTTTTTAAAAAATACAGCTAAAATATCAGTGTGAGGAAAAACATCCTTAACTTGGGTTTTCAAAGCAGAGGAAAAAAATGCTTATAGTTAAAACATTTCGTGAGAATGTATCTGTCTTGTATCCCCCAAAGTTACTAGATGTTAAGTAAATATATGCTCATTGTCAAAAGAAAAAAAAATGTTGCTTTGGCAACTCTCTTATTAAAATGCATTTGTAACCCCCCATCTGTCAAGAAAGTTTTGAAAAGTTTGTTTACTTTGGTTAGCAGCCCTATCCTGAGTTACCCCAGCAAACAATGATAACAGTCTTCAGAAGTTGTGTGAAGAACAAGCCACTAGGGATCCATTTTTGTTTTAATTGGCACACACAAACACTTTTCTGGTCTGTCAAGAAGATCAAGCTAATATGCATGGAGGGTGTTATATTCTCAGCTTTTGGGAGTACTAAGGCTCCCTTTATTTAAGTAATTTAAATGATAGACTGCAAAAACTTTGCAAGTCAGAAAAACTGCTTTATATTTTCAGTGGGAATATTTTTTTTAAAGAACAGACAATGTTGTATATATATATATATATATATATATATAAAGATGTTGAACCTTACGTTGTAATTAACCTGCTTCTTACAACTCTTTTGTTGCTGTTTTTTCATTTTTAAAAAAAAAGCATCCCAAAGCCTGGTGAATAAAAAGCTAAAACAACAAATATTGCCAGCAATTTTGAAACTTTTTCTATTCTTAAAAAACGGCAAGGACATTTATAACCAGAAATTTATTGAATGCACTTTCTACCACTGCTGTGTATTCAACGTACAAAGGAAACCTGCCTTTGAAAACAATGATTTTAGAAAAGCAAGCATATTACTTTAGGGAAAAAAGGTACTACAGGCTGATCTCACATGGATTCAATATACAATGACTCCAGTTCAAACTCAAAAGAATGTTTCCTTAATAGAAAGTTAGTTACATCTTCAATATACATGTTCATATAACAGGATCATAATACAATTAGGAAGTAGATTTTGGCTTCATATGAAAATCAATATGTTTTAAATACTCCCTGCATATATCCAAAATATTCTGACTTTCTTATGCGGAAAATAAAAGAGATAGTTACATTGTGTAAGCTGAAATCCTACATACACATGCAGAGACATTACCTGGACAGTCATCCTGGAATAGAAAATGTACTTTCCGTTAACTGCACTGTGATAAGAGTCAAGCAGAATAAAAATCTTTCTACTATAAATATAGTAAGTAGCTTATGACCTGAAATAAAGGCTCACCGCAAAATATAAAGGGCTGTGAAAATTTTCTTTCCAACACAATCCATTTACAAATGAAAAGTCCTCAATATAACAGTAAATTAGTTTCCTATTTTTGGTTGTTAAAACTGTTGTTGGTCATAATGTTTCATACATTCATGCATTAAATAAATATTATTAAACATCATGGTGTGGTCAAAAGTATACTTTTGTCATTTCCAGTTGTCTCTAAATATTGTATTAGCACAAGAAAAAAAAATAGTCTGGAATAGTTACATTCAATTAAGCAGGAAAATCACAGAATTATTACACTGATTTTGAAACCTGTTGAAATGCTTAACACATTTATAGTGATTTGAAGTAAGCATTTTGCCTCCAAGAGAAAAAAATATGATTGAACTAATGCTGGTTATTTTATGAGTTATTTTATTAATAGTTTGTGGATTCCTCAGCAAAATAACCTGAATGGAAGAAGCTTCTTGGATGAGAACTCCGCTGATCTAACGGTTGCTGAGCGACCCAGAGGCCGACGCTCAGCTGTTCTGCGGCTGAGGGAATTTGCCAAAAATCAGCTGTTTTCAAATTTGTTTCTCCCCTGCCTAAATAACGAAGATATGAGAATCCACCAATAAATGGAACTATACGACCTGTCCAGAGCCAACACGAGTGTCCTAGCTGGGCTGAAGACTAAGTCGTGTCTGGGATCATCAGCCCAGCAGGAGGCATGTTAACTCTGACAAACTTAGTCTCTTATTGGGCAGGAAGATAGTCCAAACCCATTGGTGGATTCTCCATCATCATGCTGGAGAAGTGAAATGTTTTCAAAGAAAAAAAAAAACCCAAGGAAGTCCAGTTGCCTTTCGAAACGAACCTTAGGGATGGTTTATGGATAGTTTTTATTTTATGATGTTTTGTTGTTATTAATTGCCCAGAGTCATCTGAATGGTCAATGTACCATTTTTGCAAAATAAATAAAAAATAAGCCCATGCAGATGATAAGATGATAAGAAAAATCAAACTCTATACTGTATATATGCAAAGAGAAGGGCCGAAAAAGAGAACAGAGCAAAATTTGAAAGACTATCCTCAAGAAACATGATCAACATGGTGGTTTTTATTTTATTTTGATCATTCTGAACTTCAATTGTACATTTTGCCTAATGAATCAGATTTTATTACATTGACAACAAATATTGTACTTACATGCTGCCTTCTCCCTTTCTTTCTCGTTCTCCCCTCTTGTTTCATTTAAAAAAAAAACATGATTTGTTCTATAAAAGTTTCTACTACATTTTACGCAAGGCCTTGTGATACAATCAATTTACTAATCAACATATACAATAAGCCTGGATATGAAATCTGCATTTTGGGGGGGGGGGAAATCACCGAAGCAGCTAGGTTCTACTGTTGGGTTAGGCACAAGTGGAATAAAGAAGTTGAACCCAGTTAAAAAGTCACCCCATTTCTAGACACCAGAGCAGAGATGTTTATTAGCAAGCAGAAGACATTTCTGTCAATGTTGGATGAAGCAGAGGATCCTCTGACTGGGCACTGAGACAGAGTACGCCAATTTTCACAATTCTGTGAAATAAATCAGTTCTATGTTGTTCAGCTACTATTTCTTGCTATAAATATGTAAAGACAAAAAATACAACTACTTATAAAACTAATTTATCTAATTAGCTAATACTCCATTCACCAAGAAGGGAAACTTGTAGTTTTTTTTTTCTTTTTAGCCAAAATCACAAAAGTTTATCGGATGTTTACATATTGATTTGGTGTGAGTCACACAGATAAAAACAAAGGATAAGTCAAATGTGTGCGTGCGTGCAGTTGTGTTTGTAGTGGAAGAGCAGGCAGAGCTAGGGGGATGGAGTTAAGCATGTCATCAGTCTGGAGTCATTGCATTGCATAAGCACACCAAGTCCCACTCCTCCTGAATTACATTGACCCTTATCTGGTACCAAATAATGCTGAACTTTAGTTGATCAGATTCTGTGTACGGGCTTGAATAAATCTTCAATTGTGCATCCTATGAATGGTGCTGATTCTTTGAGCTTGATACTGAATATGTATATATTATTTTCTCAAAATCAGATGTTTATAAAGAGTCATATGGCTAAAATAAGGATAGCAGCTTGAATACCCTTCAGCTAAACTTGCTAAATGTTAATCCAGGTAAGAATGAAAAACAGGACATCTGTTTAGCCTGACTTATAATTCTAATACAGCTAGCAAATAAATAGAGTTGCCAATACTTGACATTAAAATGTTAGGATTTGAACTGAAGCTTCAGAGAAATAATCTGGGAAAGGCAATTAAATGAAATCCAGAATAGGCTTTCAAGGTGGTACCAAAAGAAAAAGGCTATAAAATTTGTATCCAGCAAACAATACGGTCCTGTAAAAAAAAATAACTGGCATTAACAATGGCTTTTTGGCAAAATGAAATAGAAACAGTGCAGCTATTGGCAAATGGCTAGCAACCATATGAAGCAAAAATGTTTTTTTATTGTGCGGTCTTACAAACATTTCAGAATCTGCTATACTATTTTCAGTTGAAAAGCAATTCAGGCCAACACAAAGGTAATGAAATGAAAATGAGCAAGCATTTGAAATCACCACATTATTTCATCTGCAACGATATCACACATTAACCATGATGGGAGAAGGCAATAACTATGATTTGATGTAGAGGTTATCTGCACTTGATTGAAAATGTAACATATTCAAACAAGGACACTTCAGCACAAGGATGGAAGATTGTTGGTTTGAAAGCAGGTCCAAATTCTTCTGATCTCACCATATGTGTGTAAACACATAGTGAAGACATTGTGTAGGATCTCTGAACTGCAGAGCTGGTTTGAGCTGACTGAGAATGTATTTATTTCCATTACACTTGTTCCTTCATACAAGCAGGCCTAGAATAACCCACGATGGATTAACAATGCAAATCCATTTCTGGCTCAGTTGTAATATATCTGAAACTACTATTTTTTCTTTAAAAAGTTTGTTAAGAAAGGATATGTTGCAGGTTTGTGCTGTGCACAAAATCATTCATATGTGAAAAAGGCACACAAAATGCTTATTTTTCAACTTTTTGCAAATAACTTTCAAAGTGACATGGAAATGGGATGAATTTCCTAGGACGGAAAATGTTTGTAAAATTGGCAGATTTTTTTCATGTTTACTAAGAGTGGCGGTAAAGAGAATTGTTTGCATCCATGTGCATCTGAAAAAGAGTAACTGGGTGGGAGTAAATGAAGAAATGCACATTATGAAGTCATGACATAAGACCACCCTCTGGGGCTGTGGATAATAACAGTGCATAGTTAAATGGCAAAATTTCTTCTCTTGACATCACAATGCACCTTTCATTATTTTGACGAAACCTCCATATTCTGATATACGTTCTTGATTACCCAATGGATTGTCCTAGAGCAGTGATGGCGAACCTTTTAGAGACTGAGTGCCCAAATTGCAACCCAAAACCCACTTATGCATTGCCGAGTGCCGGGTGGGTGTGGCCCATTGGCTGGGTGTGGCCAATTGGGTGGGCGTGGCTGCGGTGGTAACGGCAGACTGGGTGGGACTAAAAAGTTCAATCAATCAATTCCAACTTTGCAAGATCTTTTTTTTTTCCCGCAAGAAGTTGAAATTGACTGATTGAACCTTTTTTTTTTTTTTTTGCACATGGCAGCGGAGGCCTAAAGCAAAAAGGTTTTATAAAACCCAGCTGAAGGCCTGGGACTGGGGCAATGGCGCGCGTGCCCACAGAGAGGGCTCTGAGTGCTGCCTCTGGTACCCGTGCCATAGGTTCATCACCACTGTCCTAGAGTCTAGACTACCTCAAGACTAAAATCATAAACATAAATCCAGATGTTACATTCTTTGCTTTCTCTTTAATAGATGTGAACAGGTTAGATTGTTTTGGTTTAATGTTCTTGGCTAAGCTGAAAAGGAAGAAAATACTGTGATCTAGATGACACAATCCCCCTTCACTTTTGCAGATATGAAGGGTACTGTTTTTCATGCAAATGACACATTTCAGAAACCAATTAAGCACATTTCAGGTATCCTACTTTGGAAGCTATTTTAAATCATAGCTTTGTTACCATTTTGGGTTTCATTTGCGTGACCAAATAATCATTTGGTCGACCAGGAAACTGGGACTGTACATCCTGTTTCAAATGTGACAATACAATTTAGTACTCTAAATTGTGGGATTATGGCTACATTCAGAATCCTAATTTAATCCCAATTTGTTTCATTGTTGTGCAAATGCTAATTAGGCAAAAAAGATATCTATTTATCTTTAGATATATTACCAATATGCATTTTTAATATAGTTTGTCTCAATTTTATCCCAAGAACAGCGATATAAAAGCATTTTTAGCTAAGAAGTACAGTGCAAAGTTCACCGAAGTAAATATATCCATTATTTCAAAAGTTGTGCTCTGATCAGGTCAGTTCCTATTGAAAATTGCAAAGGTTAAATTATTCAAGCACATTTACTTCAAACTTGGCGATTGTTAGAATGTTCTGTTACTTAGATACTGTAAACTCTTGTGTTACATTTGCACCTATATTTTTAAAATACTCAAATATAATTACTTTAGAGGCAAGGAACATATATATGTTCCTTGCCTCTAAAGTAATTATATTTGAGTATTTTAAAAATAAGAAATAAAATATTCCTGTTGACATAGGATATTTGCTTTGGGGGGGGGGATATTCTCTGCTTATCAATCCTGCTTTTGACTAGAGAAGTGTCAATGATTTTCCACTGCAAACATAACCTGGTGAAATTAACATTTACATGAGATTTGCAATAAAACAGCATGACTTTGACACAAGCCCACACTGAAATTATATAGCATATTTTTTCACTCTGTCTGGAAATAGAGCTAATGCACGACTGAAAAGGTGTAAGTGTCAAACATAACATGAAAGAAAACTTGTAACTAAGCAGACTTATATGCCCTTGACATGTTTGTCAACCATAATTTCCTAAATATGGTCCTTATGATAGCAAAAGACAGGGATTTTCTAGCAACCTTAAAATATCGGCCAGAGTTTGTAAGTTTCTCAAAGAACTGGTAATTAGCACTATGTTTCCTTATGCGTTAATGCAAATCTGGCCTATTGTTATGTGAGAAGGATGAAGTGGTAGCGAAGTACTACATAAATATAACTTGAATGAGGTCATAGGTTAGCTTGCATAAATTTTATTTGCTAGTGCAATTTGAACTTTGAGAGGGGAATATATGTTACATATGAATTAAGATGGCTATGCATCCAAAAAGTAGATTATTCCTGAAAAGCATGTGAATGCCATCTAATGCTTAGGACAGAGGTCCCCAACCTTTTGGGCACTAGGGACTGGTTCTGTGGAGAGAGGTTTTTCCACGGACCGGAGAGTGCATGGTTTTGTATGCTGCCTGCATCTCGCAGATGGGGCTTTGCTTGTTTGTGTGGATCGGTTGCTGGCATGCCGCAACCTGGTACTGGTCCATGGACCAGGGGTTGGGGACCCCTAGCTTAGGACCCCTGGGTGAGGGGACTAAAACATTAGATGGGAAAAGAGGAAGGAATCTTTTTTTTAAAGCATTTGATTAAGAGCCCTACTATCCAGCCTTATTCTTATATAATTGTTATATAACATTTCATATAATGTGTCTATGTGTGTAGGGTATGTATGTGTATGCATTGTGTATGTATGTATATTCCAATTATATCAATTTAACTGTTTAAAAATCAAGTGGAATTTAATACTTCTTTAGACAAGATGGAAATACTAGCTGAAACCTGTAGTTATGGTGATGAAGTTGAACAATTTATGAATAGAATTGTACTTCTAAGACCCAGGTCTAAACCCTACAACTGCAGGGGTTGTCCTTTTTTCCACTTGCCAGATAATTGACAGATTCTTCCATTAGTCACAAGTAATGAAGCAATGATATTATTATTAGTATTATTATCCTTCCTTTTAGCCGGAAGTTTTCCTTTGAATTACAGGTACTCCTCAATTTATGACCATTCATTTAACCACCATTCAAAGTTATGATGTTGCTGGAAAAGTGACTGATAACTGGTCCTTGCACTTATAACTGTTGCAGCACCTCTATGATCACATGATCACAATTTGGGCATTTGGCAACTGGCATGTATTTATGATAGTTGCAGTGTCCTGCATCACAGAATCACCATTAATAATTCCCCAGGGGGGTTCTGACAAGCAAAGTCAATGGGAAAAGCCAGATTCACTAAAAAAAATTGCATGTCACTTAACGACAGTGGCAAAAAGGTTGGAAAGTTGAGTATGATTCACTTAATGACAGCATCGCTTATTGACAAAAGTTCCTGACCTATGGTGGGTATAGGTCAAGGACTACCTGCAATTATTAGGGGATATTTTTGTAGTCACACATGTTGAGAGAGAGAGAAAGATAGGTAGGTAGGTAGGTAGGTAGGTAGGTAGGTGGGTGGGTGGGTGGGTGAGTGGGTGGGTGGGTGGATGGGTAGAAAGAAAGAAAGAAAGAAAGAAAGAAAGAAAGAAAGAAAGAAAGAAAGAAAGAAAGAAAGAAAGAAAGAAAGAAAGAAAGAAAGAAAGAAAGAAATATTTTATATGGTTCATTTGATTTCTGATTAGGCTTCATCAAGGCTTCAATTTGTCCTCATCAATCTTCAAACTGGCTGCCAGAACAGTTCAAATCTTTCATAGTCCCTGCTATTACTAGAAAGAAAACAGTGCTACTCAGCTGGAGTAGATGGAAATGACAGGTGGAATGGAAGAACATCTGCATATTGAAATAAAATAGGCCAGATGTACAGAGAATATTCCCAATCACTTTCATACTGATAGTAATAACCATAGGTAACAGGATGAAACTTTGAGGTTTTCCATGAGTTCATGAATAGAAATGAAATCCCTCAACATTCTATTCTAGAACTTCTATAACATCATGACTATGCTGTGAAAATTTCATTAAGTATCTTCTCCTACTTTCACCTGGTGGAAGTGTTATTGCAATTATTCTTGTTCAATAAAATTAAAGGACAGCAGAATTTCTTCCAAATGAAACTTAGATTAGCAGCCAGTTTGGAGCTGTTACTGGGAGTTTGGACAGCTTTAATTTGAAAAATCTAGAATCTTCTTCACTGCCTAAGATTCCCCTAAGACGTCCATCTTTGCCTCTTTTGTATATGGACATGATGACATCAGAAATAATTAGCTTCATAGTCTTCTAAAATGGGGGGGATTTCTGAGGTTAGAATTATTTCTTTTCTCTGGGGAGCCTGCAAATAAATAAATAATAAATAAATCCTATGGTCCCTGATTTTTAGGAACCACAAAGCTACAACTTTAATTATGTCTATATAATATACTGTAGTTTCTGAGTTTCTTTTTAGGCTTATTTACTTATTACATTTAGTAAATGTTTCCTGCTTAGTATTTATGATCGCAAGACCATGGAAACCTTATTTTAAACACAAGGATAAACTATTAAATACTTTAAACGAACCATATCTTGTGATTTAAATGTTAAAGTGTTGAATTTGGATCAAAGAAATCCAGATTCAAGATTATCCTATGAAAACTCACTATGTGACTTTGAGCTGGTTGGTAAGCTTAACTAATTTATTTATTGAATAAAATAAAATAAAAAAAACTATCTTACCAGGTTCTATTTTATTTTAAATATCTTATTTTATTTTTAAAAAAATCATAAACAAAGCAAAACTATCTTTCAGGGTAATTACCATGGGGAAAATGGATGAGGAAATGCAAAATACAGCTTCTGGAGTTCTTGAAAGAAAGGCAGAATTTATATTCAATAAATGCAACATAAATTGAACTAATTTTGAAATTCTAAAAAAAGTATTTAAAATATAAATGCATTGAAAAATGTTGTTCTGAAACTTATTTCCAAGGCTTTACTATGATGGATTGTCCTCCAGTCTGTGCAGAAATAAACAACTTTTCCTTTTGAATAATTTGTTTCCGTTTAGTATATCTAATTAAACCAACATCAGTTTTTTTCTACATGTGCCAAATCAAGTTTTGTACATTATTTACTGATTTCTAATGTCTTCTCGTTGATATTTTAATACCATTTGTTTACTTCTGGTGGTATAATAGCTTTGTGAAGGAGAGTTAAAAATATTACTTTTCATTACCACAATACCTTCCATTAGTGGAATATGAGAAAGGACTTTCACATGCCATTTCATACTTCTAAAATTTTAGAAATAAGGTAGGAGATTTGGGGAGGGCAATTTCAAGAGTAAGAGAGAATGATACACACAACACAGAGTAAATGAATTGTCAGATTTATTTAATTGGCTATTTTTTTCTTTGCATGGAGTACAACAATTTTACAAAAAAATATGGATAATTCCTTTATAATAATAATATACTTTTTTAACATTATTTAACATTATTTCAAATACACTTGGTTGTAAATAATTATTAATCCCTTGATTAATATCAATGTTTTAAGCTTGGCAGCTAGATGCTTAGAATTACCAATATAATTAACTTCCTTCAGTAAACTTTTGGAAAAAAAATGTCTCTAGCATGCACTAACTTTAATTTTTAAGGGGGATTTGCCTATTGCAAGAATACTAAGGAGTGAAACACACACATGCATTTGTGATATTGATTAGTTGGTCTCAAGTATCTGTGGTGAATAGCAGTTGTTTCACTGATGGGTCCCAAATGGAGTATTGAATTCCCACCTACCCATACCACTTGGGAATATATTTGACATCCTGCCTCCCTGGAAACTCCCTCATTTGAAGAAGAGGAGGAATTGCAGGATCAAGCCCCAAAATAACGTTCCAACTTGAATATTTTGGAAAACAAGCCAAATAGTTTTTTGAAAAAATCAACATCATAGAAAACACCTACAGAGTCTCTCTTGAATCTAAAACTTCAGGTCATGAGGTGTAGTGTGTCATATATTTTTTTTTACAACCATGTAAGTAAATAATACAAAAGTATCTTTTTTTTAATGTGTTGCTTGGAGATCCAAATATATACAGAATTCTTTGATTATTTAATTTAGGAGTAAGTGCTGAATGAAAGCTGGAGGCTCCATAGCATCACAGCTATCAGAATGCCAGATTGCAAGGAGACGTTTAAGCAGGAGAGTTGTACAGTCTGCAGAAAGTTTAAATTGTGTGCACAAATACATGTGACTGCACCTATATCAAATATGTGCTGTTTAGGATGTACAACACAGACCTTGACTCATGTGAAGAGCTTACCAGTAAGTTGGGTATTTGAAGAGTGCCACGGATATTTAGCTTGAAGCAAAAGTCATGTATACATAAATGTATTATTGATAAATGTCTCTCATAGGCACATACTCATATACACAATTGTCAATTATTCCATGACACTTGTAAAGTACCAACCTTTTGGTTCTGAGGCGAATAAACTTTATGTGTGTATGTTTGTGCATGCCTATTTTTTTTAATATTATAATAATACTACATGGCAGGCAAAAATATAATGAAAATGATAATTTGCCAAAAAGATTTAAAAAACACTGAGGTGTTACCTATCAAAAGTTCTCCTTCTGTCTGTGATACAGCACAGATTGCAATCGTGACAGTAAATCTGGTGCTATTGTTAATGCCATGGCACTTTGGTTTTTGGCTTGCTTCAGCCCAATCTGTGACATGCTTGTGAATATCTTTCTTCTGTTCTGTCTGTATGGCATATGGATTTCTGGGATATAACGTCAGACCTATCCCCATAACAAGTGTTCAGAGCACCTTATCATTTTTAAAAGCCAATTACTCAAAAAGACAAATGTGAAATGTTTCACATTTAATGATAAGAAAATCTGCAAAACAAATGCAATTTTGCTACATCTTGGGGGGGAAAAGTTTAGTTTAACTGTAAATATTGCAATGGAGTCTTTAGCAATACACATGATGGGTAGGGACCAGCTCATATTATGCATATTTGTACATGACTGTCACTTAAATTTGCAGCATTTTTCATAGTGGTTTGTTTGAAATAAATAGAAAGAAAATAAGGCACAAATGACTGAAATAGAAGCCTGCAAAAATGTCATTGCTCACGTCGAGCATTGGACACTTAAAAAAAAAATATTTTGAAAGTCTCACCCAAAAATATGAAAACTGCATATGTCTACAGAGGTAGAGGTCAGTAATGAAACAATTAACAGCAAAAATACGAAATCATTTCCTAGAAATATTTGTCAATATATAAACAATGTTTGGTACCACACATAAGTTCTCTATGAAGCCTGGATAAGTAGCCGTATGTCCTATTCCCAAACTGCAATTGTGTCAGTCGAAATACCTAAAGACATAGTTTTAAAACAGGATTTTGCAGAGACTGGATGGGCTAAAACTATGACTCTTTTTTGATACAGTAAGAAATAAAATGCATATAGAAATATTAAATCTAAAAGTCTAATCACTAATGGCACATATATAGTATTTGTTATGTATGTTCATATTATATGCATGTTCAAGGCATTAATGGCAGTTTTTCAATTCAGATTCATTCATACCAATATATGAAGTAAATATGCACTTGTTTGCACATGTTACATTTATGCTGAAAGATCATTCTCATGATGTGAGAACACACAAAGCAAACTCTGTTTGCTAACTGCAGTTCTACGTAGTTTTATAATAATTCTAGTTTAAAGCATATTTGTTACAATCCATAAGAGAATGGGAAAAGAACCAAGAAAGTATACTTATCCATTATAGAGTGTGCATTTTTAACATGTCAATAATCCTATGTATTAGAAAGAACTCCCTTTTAACTCAATGGATTTATTTTCAAGTATATATAGAGAAAGGGGATCAAACAGCACACAATATTATTTGAGTCATGACTATGAGATGGGCAGCTATATAAATTTGAATATTAAACAAATAATGCATACATAAATTTTGATATGTCCATATAGATCACAGATTCTAAATCCACTTCTTTTTAAAAAAAAAAAACCTAAGGAAACTCTGATATGTATATAACTTAGTGGCTTGAAATGTCATCTATTTCACCTTATTACAGCACTTGTTCTTTTGAACTGCATTAGCCAATCAACACAAACTTGCAAAAAAATCATACATAATGCTTACAGCATAAGCTTCTCAGCTATCAAGCCATCCAGTTAACAGCTGAGTGCACTTTTGTGGTATTTTTGTAATCCAGCTCAGCTGCAAAACCTCAATTCACAAATTAAAATTTAGTAAGATAAAAAAAAAAAAGGTAGGGCACAAGCAGAGGATAATGTGTTTATTTTAACTGCTGTGTTATTCTGTCTTTTTAGGAAGGTCAACTACATCTGTGGTGGACTTGAAGAAGTCTGAATGTGCTAAACTAATACCTGATTTGGGAAATGAATTGTTTTACTTCTAATCCGCAACCAAGCTGTAATAATACATTCCAATATTTTCTGATGATTTTCAAACATGCTCCTAAAGCCACAGTGAAATTTATCAACAAAAAACCAAACAATTCCCCCAATCTCTGAACTACTTCACAGCCACAATCAAAATGCACAATAACGATTATTTTTCAGGTGGCATTCAATCATAATGTCAATCGTTAAAGAATAAAATGTACAAAAGCATGCTATGCCAGAGCAAGGAGGATGGATTGACTATGAAAAAAAAATATATAAGAACAATCAGGATTTTTTAAAAAATAGTTCAAAGTGGCAATATTTAGGTAAATTGATTCAATTTCATTTATTTGCTGAGACTGCTTTATTTCATTTCACTTGTTACATTCTAGACTATATTTTTTCAACCTTCTGCTCCTCCCTGACCATTTTAAAAAAAAACAAATTGAAATGAAATATAGCATTCCTGAGTTCACCTGGATTTCTTTTAATATTTTCTCATATCATTTGCAGGTTAGTAAGCCTGTAATAAACCTCTTTCTGTCACCGGAGAAGGATTTCAAAGTTTCAAAGAGAATATACAAGAAATTCAGATGGTTCCTGATTTGAATCTGACACGAAATATACAGTGGAGATTAGAAAAGTGTCAGTGTTATTTTATTCAGTGCAATACATTAAAATAAAACTGGTACAGGGGACATGGAGACAAACATTAGAGAAGCATTTGGACCAAGATTTATCTCTTGATTTAGTTCTTTAACTTGTTACTTTTCTGGGCAGTCGTCAAAGAATTTCTGTCAATCAAAGTTCTCCTTTACAGAATAATCATCCTCTCCCCACCCACATCCAATTCACTTTATGCTTCATCTGAAAAGGTTTAATCACAACTTGTACACATCTTCTTTGAAAAAAATGCTACATGGGTGTGCAGGCAGGAAGGAAGGAGTAATAACCAGGCAGGAAATCATTACAACAGATGCTGACTTTGGCGATCCCATTTACACATTAACAATCTGATGGGGGGGGGGAAATCTAGGCAGTACCTGTGTTAACTGGAGTGTCAGTTGGTCATTAGGCAACAGCGAAGAAAGGGAAGCAGAACATGATTTTGATAATGGCTTCAATCTCTCTCTCCTCCCCCCCCCCGCCTCCACCCCGGCCTCCATCACACCTGCTATTCTACTATTTCTTTCAGCTACATTTCAAAACAGTACAGTTGGGCTCTCCTTGCCAACCTGGGAATGGCATAAGCCTGATAACAGAACAAAATGTGAGGAGGTCCTTCTGTCTTTAACGCCTGTTCTCCAGTGAATCAGCCTCCAATTAATCTGTTTCTTCAGTAGGAGTTTAATAATAATAATAATAAAAAGTCAAGTACACACATGTTCAGTCCTGTTTAGCAATAAAGCTGTGTTAACGTTATCTGCCTAGCCAGGTCAAAAAAATTGTATGTAATTAAATGCCAAAAAAAAAACACTTTAAAATTATTAGGGACTTTTTTTTAAAAAAAATCTTTTGTGGCGTATGTAATTGAATATGAAAAGCAGGATGGCTTAAATGCAAAATAGAATAACGAGGAGAATTATGTCACTTTTTATTACATATTTTTTTTAAAAGTTTGTTTCATAGCCAAGTGACACATTAAAAAAACTTCAAGTTATTAGACATGCTAGTTTGCATTTTTATGAACAAATGCAACAACCCAGATTTTATATCTCTGTCATAGAATAAAAACTGAGAAGGCTGCACACATCTCAAATATCCTCACTGTCATTTAGGTGCCTCCCACAATACCAAGTGCTCCTAGCAGGAATATATTTTATTTCAAATTGCGCTGAAGAATAGTTTTGAAATTAATTCTACATTTTTGTACATAAGAATGTTTTAATACCGGTACTGGAGCATATCAGTATTAAATCAGATTTCATGATGTCCTTTGCAAAGGTGAAAACTGTCAATCTGTTGTGTGATATTGTTTTCAGTATAACAATGGGTTAAAATTAATGCAAAATAACTTTTTTTTTAGGAAGAATGGTGGCTGAAAATGGTATACTATTATAGTGAATATTGAAGAACCAGAATTTATTACAGTTATAACCATGCCACTAATACACCCCAAAACCTGCAGGCATAGCATCAGTGCATGAAAATGTCTGATACAATGGTTGCATATAAATAGAGATATATCTCATTGATTAGCTATAGAGTTCAGTGAATGGACTTGGGCCAATAATTCTCCAGATTTGGATATACTTCACTGATCAGCCATAGAATTCAGTGGACAGACATGGGCCAATAATTCTCCAATCGGAGATATAACTCACTAATCCACATAGAGTTCAATGGCTAACCTCAGGCCAATAATTCTCCAAGTGTAGCCTACTTGCCTGAGATATTATGAATATAAAATTGGTTAAAAGGAATCCCACAAATTTGTGGAACATACTGATAGTTAATATAGCCAGGATTGTTTTAGCACAGTTTTATGCACTTGCTAAAATACTGAAAGATAAACTAATCACACCAACTGATTTCACTCAATATGCTAAGTTAAAATTTATTTATTATTTATTTGGATGTAAAATGTAGTTGGATGTAGTCTGGATTTGTGGAAAGAAATCCTGTAGTATTTTAGTACACTTAGTAAAATGGAGTTAGGTTGGGACAAATAACTAAAAAATGTCATGTTGTAAATTTCTGCACATATGGTCAAATTTGTTTTGAACTAAGGGACCATAAGATAATTAAGTAGCTTGTATATATACACTGTATGTGAAGAATAAGTATTTTTATTCTTTATTTTGACATTTTTTTCAGACATACCTCAATATAGTAATAATAATGACCTCAATACAATAATATAACAAAGCATAATTACAAACATACCAAGTCTGGGCATAACAAACATTCATTCTCATAGCAGAATAAGCTCAGTAACCACTTTGACCTGGTGCACAGGAGAAAAGCTATGTTTTCAAAGCTCTATGTTTTCAAAGACTAATAGGGTCAATACCATCTGAACCTCAGGGGGGAGTGTGTTTGAAAGGGCAAGTGCAGCAAGCAAGTCTTATAGGTCCAATTAAATTACACTAATTCAGAGAGAGGAAATGGAACATGCATAACCTCTGAAACCTAGTAAAATAGGTAAAATATAATCAGAGATGGGCGGTTCTGAAAATAACCCAGCCCTGTGCCATATAAGACTTTACGGGTAATAAACAGGACTTTGCACTGCATTGAAAGCCCACTATCACGGGAACTATCACAGCTTGTGAAGTAGTGGTCTTACATAGAGATAGTAAGCTGGTAAGAATACTGCTGTACTTTGGAACAGATGCAGTTTCTGGGTGGTCTTCAAAGACACCCCACACACAGAGTGTTGTAGAAATCCAACTAAGCAACAAAAGACAATGAATGGATTTTCTCAATGAGAAACAGGAACAATCAGCACAAGAAATGGATGTGGTTGTCTTCTGCTTATCAAGCAGGAGTTTTAAGTCCAGGAGGATCCCAAATTTTGCATTGGCTCTGAGTGGGAAGATCCTGGGTAAGCAAAAGCCACAGTTACTCAGTTTGCTAGAGTTAAGTCAAAGCCTGTTCTTTCCCATCTAGACCTACATAGCTTTCAGACAAAGAGAAAGCATCACATCAGCAGTTTTCAGCCCCGTGCTGACAAATGACTTCACATGACTTTAACATGTAGATGTTAAATAAAAGTGGGAAGAGAGTAGAATTCTGAGGCACTCTGCAAAGCAGGACTCTAGGGCTATATTTCTCTCTTCCCACCAACATGGACTGATCCAGTCCTGGAAAAAGGAGAAAACAACTATAACATCATGCCTGGATGGTTTCTTGAGGAGGAGAGAGACCATAGTCTTTTTCAGAGCTGATGGAATTATCTTCTCTCTCAATGATACCTCCACTGCCACATAGATCCAACTGTACATCATGTCCTCAGAGGTCTTGACCATTCAGAAAAGGCATGTATCTACAGTACAGAGGTCTGTGCATCTCAAGTATCCTTACTGTCATTTACATGCCTTACATGCCTAAGAGTAGCAAGTGCTCTTAGCAGGAATATATTCTATTTCAAGTTGTTTTGAAGAATATTTTTGAAATTAATTTTATTTTTTGTGCATATTTTTTTAATACCATATTATATGAGACACAGATTTCATGATGTCCTTTGGAAAGGTAAAATATTTTTGCAATATTTGCAATATCTGTGTTGTGTGATATTGTTTTCAGCATAATTATGGGCTAAAATTCTTGTTACATCTCACTAGTGCTGAATATTAGCCAAAATCAGTGGTGGGACTCAAATATGTGAACAAACGGTTCTCTGTGTGGATGCTGCTTCCGGAAGTCCATTCTAGACCTGGGCAACAAAAAATTAGCTACCGGTTCTGCCAAACTGGTGCGAACTGGCTGAATCCCACCATTGGTCAAAATCAACCAGGAAGCAAAGGCTTTTAAGCGGACCTTTGTTTTAATCTATCTATCTATCTATCTATCTATCTATCTATCTATCTATCTATCTATCTATCTATCTATCTATCTATCTATCTATCTATCTATCTATCTATCTATCAATTCAATTCAATTCAATTCAATTCAATTCAATTCAATTCAATTCAATTCAATTCAATTCAATTCAATTCAATTCAATTCAATTCAATTCAATCAGTGGTGGGATTCAGCCGGTTCGCACCACTTCGGCAGAACCGATAGCTAATTTTTTGTTGTCCAGGCCCAGAATGGACTTCCGGAAGGGGCATCCACACAGAGAATTGGTTGTTCACATATTTGAATCCCACCACTGAATACAATTCAATTTAGGCCCATATTCTAGAGGTCTCGTTCCCAGATACCATAGAGCTTGATCCATCTGGAAGCTGAATGTTCCTTTTTTTTTTCTGATGGTTGCTAGCTTCCCTGAGCAGACAAATGGGAAGACTTTCCTCCTACTGATGGCCCAGGGGAAAATCAATCAACATCAAGGAGAATAAGAAAATGAAGCAAAAAAGTGAGTTTAATTCAAAAAAACTGTGCATGGTAGATGCCTGGAAACAAACCCTTGGATTGTCAGAATCACAAAAGTGTAAATCTCTGTCTTTACTGGCCTCTAGGGGAATAAGGTGGAGAGGCAAGTTATAGTAAATTTTAGTTGCTTGTGAGCAAAAACCTTTCATAGGTATCAAACATAAATTATAATTGCAGTGCAGTTAGTTGTGAGGATAACAACTTTAATCGATAATTAGAGAGTCAATTTATTATAAATGGGAATTCACAAACAAAAATTTTACAATTTGGCCACATATGCATCAAGTGTAGGATTAAACCATTCAAAACACAGTTCACAAGCTTGTTATAATTTGCTATAAGCAAGAGGAAGATTCAAAAAATCTGTCTCTTTCATGTTTCAAAGAGGTTTCTTGCTGGAAAAATCTCTTTTAGTGGCCAGAATAATCTGAGAACCCAAAGCATCCACTGAAAAAAGAAGCAGAAATATTTTCACCTCACAAAGGGCACTCGAGCTGTGCCAAAAGAGGTCTGGTCATGTTTCTCCTTCTTTCATGCCTATTTCATAAATATATACTTTATAAAAGATGGTGAATGTTCTCTATATACTTTAATACCATATTTAAAGATTAATTTTTATGACTACATACATACAGTTAAGTTTAGAATATACAGATAGTCCTCACTTCTCGACCACAATTCCAATGCTAAGGGTGGGGACAGATTGTTAATTGAAATGTCATGTGATTGCATTGATTGCACTGACTGACAACATCAGTTCCATCAGTTCTAGTTGCAATTGGTTAATGAACCTCTGCAAGTTGTTAAACATGACATCACCTGATTATGGCTTGTGACTTCCTGCTGGCTTCCCCAATGACTTTGCTTGTCAGAAGACAGCTGGGAAGGTTGCAAATGGCAATCACATAACCACTGAATATTGCAAACCTTGTAAATACATGC
Source organism: Azemiops feae (assembly GCA_023970755.1). Taxonomy (NCBI): domain Eukaryota; kingdom Metazoa; phylum Chordata; class Lepidosauria; order Squamata; family Viperidae; genus Azemiops; species Azemiops feae. Next base: position 1,438,780 of record JALGBA010000158.1, read on the forward strand.
TGGTTTCCATGCACCCAAATTGCGATCATATGATGATTGGTATGCTGTGATGACCACAACTTAAAGGACTGGTTGTAAGTTCTATTTTCAGCACCATCATAAACTTGAATGCTTTCTGAATGAGTGGTCAGTAAGCAAGGACTATTTGAATATAATTTTTAAGGCAATGGATGCAGTGGTGGGATTCAAATACATGAACAACCGGTTCTCTGTGTGGATGCCGCTTCCGGAAGTCCATTCTGGGCCTGGGCAACAAAAAATTAGCTACCGGTTCTGCCGAAGTGGTGAGAACTGGCTGAATCCCACCACTGAATGGATGTCATTCTTTGGTTAACTACATGTGTTTTTTAAGATGCAAATCTGGTATCTGTATCTGCTTTGGTGGAAACATGGGAAATCTTTTTCTCGTTTTCTTTTTTGTGTACTAAAGTGGCTATAACATTTGACTTTTCTGTCATCACCAGGTATTGATGTATGGAATGACCAAATGAAATGATATGTTTTAAATTTATATAATAACAAATTTTATGTTTAAGTAATAAAGATGGGATTAAAAATAATCTAATAATAAGACCCATTTCTTAAGTAGTCATTTGTTTGTTGCTGTTTATGCAAATAAAAATTTAAATATGCATTTGGAAGGCATTTTCCCATAAAATGCATTTCTAAATTTATTTGCTTTTCAGCCATATCTGTCTGTCTGTCTATGTGTCAGAATTGTTTTATATATCTATTTAATTGCCTAGATAAACTTATAGATATATATTAAATAGTGTTATAAAGCCATACTATAAAAGCAAATATATCCATATGTATGTATCTAGCTATCTGTGAGAAACATATTGCAACATTTGGAGAATTGCAAATTCTCACCTGATACAAATATTTATTTAGGATCAGGCTAGTTTGTATTAAAATTTGGGGAAAAAAACAATATTTGCCCAAAATCCTGAGTTGTTAGTTTGGACTGCATAGCTATGAGCTCTATAGCAACAACTAGTGGCAAAATACAAACTGGTATTCCTAGAAAAACAGCTGGTCGTTCATAAATTTCTGAATACAGAAGCGTACAGCACAACAAAAGCGTGCAAGATTATGCATTAAATGAACCTTAATACATAACATTATATCAATAATAAAATACACTGATTATGTTACTTTGGATATTCAGCGAAAATATGAGCGTGCAAGGGTGAATTTAAAACAATGGTAGACAAGGTTCTATTCTTGAACAGAACACTATCGGCTCACTCAATCTAAAGTGGCATTTGGTTTAACAGAAATCAGCATGGAGCCACAAACAAATTATGGTATTTAAAATAAATAAATGCATTGTATTTGCTTATTTATTTAACATGTGGTCTTGCAACAGTTCTGTTTGGGGAAATATTAGTTCTCAGTTGTTGGCAGGAGAAAGGGAGATACTAACCACTCCCCCCCCCCGCATAAACACAAGCCCCAAATCTACATATCTATTTAGTGTTATACAGCATCACTGAAGTTTTGGGAAGCACCTTAGCCCTGTAGCATAACCAACAGAGATTGATTATGGACGTTGTCCTCTAAAACCTCTAGAAATCTCTCCAAGATAACATTATTGAAGTAATAAAGACACAGCTGCTCAGATGTTACTTCACCCTAACATATGGGACATAGTTCGCAGGCTTCTGTAATCCATTTTCATCCCTGTCCTGCTGTTATGACCACTGGCAGAATAAAAGCTAAATTGACAAAAAAGAAAACACTCCAGTTTCTTACTAATCCCAGGTAATATCTCAGGGAAATAGGAGCTTTAAAAGAGGGCAGAATATACACACATAGAGATCAATTTCTCTTAAAAATATTTAAGTGAATTATTTGATTTTCACTGATGTCTACAATATATCAACTATTTTGATAATAAAAAGAATTGAGAACTGATGCTAATTGATGCTTTTTAAAAGCAAAGAAACATCAATATTCATTATGTCAGTAGACTTGTTCTGGTAAGTAATATTTTTTACATTTTCATCTGATGACGTTATTGCAAAAAGAGAAATGACTGGCAGATATTGAGATGTCTTAGGTGAATCTTACATCATCAAAAAAGAAAATATTTCCAAGCCAGGTGGATGATACAGCAAATTGATCAATCTTAAAAAAATGCTATATTATATAGAATCTTTGGAAATCTAATACAGTAACATTATAATATAGTAGCTGTTCAGTGAAACTTACATATCTACCAATAGTCTAAGAATATGGTCTTGAATGTACCAAAATGGAACTTGTGTGCAACCTAAAATATGAATTAGAAAGCTTGATGCAGTTATAAAAACAAATAAAACAAAACATACTTTTGTTTTGATTTTTCAGTGCTAAGGATGACTTGGCAATCATCCAATTATAATAGTTAGGATAGATGTGGAAAAGAAAACTCTACAGCTCTTTTAAAAACTAAAATGTTTACTTTGTTTACAAAATCAAATGCTTCAGTACTACTGCCCAACTACTTAAATTTCTAGTATTATAAACTTAGGTTTAAGAATAGAAAGTGATATGTTCTATTTATATTCTGAAGATACTGCTTCTTTAAAAACAGTCAGTGTTGCTACTGTAAACCACCAAAAATTGAAATCTAGATTTGTTTTTTTATTATGTACATGTTCAAACCAGGTAAACAGAAGGGCTAAAAGTGAAAATAAACCCTTCTCAGTTGTATACTATTATTTATGGAATGCCATTTTTAGGTACTCTTCAGGGAAATCTACCTATAGATATATATTTTGAAATCACAGCTCTTCTTTGATGCATATTCATAGTTCTGAAGTCAATTTGAAATTAAGTGTCCCCTCTACACTGCAATAATAGACTTTATGTTTCCTATATTATTTATTACTAGAATTTAATTGTTATCATCCCCCCTTTTTCTTTTTATATTTGAAGAATGTTTGTTTTAGGAAAACATTAACTCCATAATAATAAATCTCAAAAAACTCAAGAATCAATTAGATAGAGTATAACAGAAAAAATGATCATAGTAAATTAAAAAAATAAATGCAGCTTGTTTTCTGTAGGGAAAGAGACTCGTTTGAGAAAGGGACATCTGGAGTTCCGGGCAGTGAGTTTTCTGTGTTGGTATGTGAACTTTACTTTAGGATTAGATCAAAATGGCAGCTTTATGAAAATCTAAACCATCCATCAGTTACTGAACAGGAGGCAGTCTCCCGGGTAAAAAAGTTTCCTAAAATTGCAAGATGTCATAATGTAACTATTCTCGCTTTTAATACTGTTATAGATTACCTTCGCTTGATTTATGCAATTTATTCAAGGAAATAATTTAAATAGGCAAGTCCAATCCTATCCATCCAAAAAGTTAAGTTCCCTTGACCAATACAATAATACCATACAGTAATTATTCTCAAGTTAAGAGTTCATAATATTCCATTACTAAAAAGATTATCTCAGAAAATTCTAATTGTGGTTTTCTTAAAAAAAAAAAGTAGGTGTCCATTCTACCAGTTGAAATAAGAATACTTGGAATGAGATTATATTTAGAGTGATTGCTCAGAAAGCTTTATGGCTGATGCAGTGATAATTATACAAGTTAACATAATTGTACGGCATCTAGGTTTACTCATATTGCTTCCTATACTATAGTAACCTTGTTCAGCCTAAGGCTTGGACATAGTCCAGTGGCTTGAGGCAAAGTACTCCAACTATGACATAATTGCAACTTCCTGAGAATTTGAGCAAGGAGGGAGACTGCCAGGAATCAACATTTTCCCAAGCACAAAAAGAAACAATAAAACCCAAAGGGGATATTATCCTGTAAAATATGGAAATATCCATACCATATTGCAGGTACTGTGTCTGCAGCACATGCTGCTTTGTAGGGAAATGCAAGGGATGGAGAAAATCAAGGTGAACAGCAGGATTTGCTTTTTTTTTTTACTGAGAAACTACTGATGGTTTCTTACTTCTTACTTCCCTATTTCAGGCATGATATGCAAATATCTAGCTCTCTGGAAAAGAGTCTAATGTTGAGAAAAATGGAAGGAAAAGAAGAACAGAGTGACCAGCAGTAAGATGAATGGACCCAGTTCCAGTAGCAATGAATACACCACTGGAGATTTGAAAGAACGGGATTGATTATCACAGAGAAGATCTATTTATGTGGTTGCTAGGGATAAAGAATGACTTGATGGCATGTAATCAATCAATCAATCAATCAATCAATAATCAGGAATCTAAATAGTTATTTAAAGGCAAAGATAGGAATTCACTACAATTCTGTAACTTGGTTCTGTAGTTACACAATATGTAACCTTCTATACTGCAAATATATGCTCAATTATAAAATCCCAGGTAAGACCTTCCAGAGCAGGGATAGGAGAACCTCTGGCTCTTCAGTTGGCATAACAATGGGAAGGGCTTTTCATAACAGCTAGAGGATCACAGGTTTCCTATTTGTATGGTGATAATATACACAACCATAGTGAGTGTCAAACCTAATTTGCTAACACAGAGAAATCTGCTGAGAAATTGGAGAAACAAAAATCTATATTAAATATGTTTTCTTTATTCCTTTGGTTGAATAATATTCTTCTTAAAACTGGAAGTTTTACAAATAGAAACAAAACAAAATATTATAATAGCAAGGTTCTGGACCTACCGTGTTTTCCCCCAAAATAAACCCCATCCCCCCAAAAAGACATACCCTGATTTGTGGGGGTGGGCCTAATATAAGCCCTACTCCAAAAATAAGCCCTAATTAGGACCCCTCCCACTCCGTCCCATCTGGCTGCCACAATGGGGCAGGAGGCCATGCGGCACATTGTGCTGCTGCTGCCACAACGAGGTGATGCAAGTGGGGGAGGGGGTGGAGCTGCCCCACGCACCCCACATCCACTTTCTTCAGGCCTCCCCCAGCCAGGCCATTCCTTGCTCACTTTCACTCCCCTCCCGAGCCAGACTGCCATGCTACCGTAGGGAGGATGGGCGAGGTATCCCTGATCTCTGGGGCGGAGCATGAAGAAAGCCCCTCCAGCGGCATATAGTGGCAGTGGAGCCTTTTGCCATCACTCCCCCCTGGCTCCGAAATGGCAGCGGGGGACCAGGCCTACCCCGCCCATCCTCCATATGGTAGCATGGCAGTCTGGCTCGGGAGGGGATTGAAAGTGAGCAAGGAATGGCCTGGCTGGGGGAGGCCTGAAGAAAGCGGATGTGGGGTACGTGGGGCAGCTCCATCCCTCCCCCACCTGCCTCACCTCCTTGTGGCGGCAGTGGCGCGACATGCCGCATGGCCTCCTGCTGCGAGCGGCCTCAGCAGAAGTGGGCCAGCAGCCATGCAGGCTCCTGCTGGATGGGGCTGTTGGTGCCACCGCCATGAGGCAAGGCAGGTGTCACAGAAAATATAAGACACCACCCGAAAGTAAGACCTAATGCCTCTTTTGGAGGCAAAAATAATATAAGACCAGGTCTTGTACAGGTATAGTATAGGGGGTACCTTGCTCAACAGTAGTAACTGTGAGAGGGATCTCGGAGTCCTAGTGGACAATCACTTAAATATAAGCCAGCAGTGTGCTGCAGCTGCCAAAAAAGCCAACACAGTGCTAGGTTGCATTAACAAAGGGATAGAATCAAGATCACGTGAAGTATTAATACCACTTTACAATGCCTTGGTAAGGCCACACTTGGAATACTGCATCCAGTTTTGGTCACCACAATGTAAAAAAGATGTTGAGACTCTAGAAAGAGTACAGAGAAGAGCAACAAAGATGATTAGGGGACTGGAGGGTAAAACATATAAGGAACGGTTGCTGGAATTGGGTATGTCTAGTTTAATGAAGAGAAGGACGAGGGGGGACATGATAGCAGTGTTCCAATATCTCAGGGGCTGCCACAAAGAAGAGGGAGTCAAGCTATTCTCCAAAGTGCCTGAAGGCAGGACAAGAAGCAACGGATGAAAACTAATCAAGGAGAGAAGCAACCTAGAACTAAGGAGAAACTTCCTGACACTTAGAACAATTAACCAGTGGAACAACCTGCCTCCAGAAGCGGTGAATGCTCCAATACTGGAAGTTTTTAAGAAGAGACTGGACAGCCATTTGTCCGAAATGGTATAAGGTTTCCTGCCTGAACAGGGGGTTGGACTAGATGACCTCCAAGGTCCCTTCCAACTTTATTATTATTGTTGTTGTTGTTATTATTATTATTATTATTGTTGTTGTTGTTGTTGTTATTTTCGGGGAAACACGGTAGATATTTCTAAGTTGTATGCATTTCCTTTGACATTTCACTTTCTCACAAAGTGCAAAGATAGCAACTTCATATAAACGTAGCATTTGCAATGACAGTTAATAAAAAATGGAGTACAAGTAGTAAATAATATTGCATGCATCTGAATGAAGCAGTGTTCACATGGATAATTAAATATCCAGGAATGCTACATTTTAGCACAAAATTTCACTTCTGATTCACATTCCTATATTCATCTCTCCAACTCAAAGCTTTACTTTTTAAAATTTTGCTCAAAACTCCAAAGCTACCTATGACTATTATTTCCTAGGAGACAAATAATCAGATGAATAAGTTTTCTTTATAGGAACTATTCTACTTTATTATCTTAATAGAATGAAGAAATCCTGCAGGGGTTCCTAACCAAAGGATAAAGATGGGCCTGAACAGTATTACACTCTACATAATTATCTTGATTCAGCAACAACAAAAACAACCCCCCAAAATTAGGATTTATTCTTTACTATTTTAATGTTTTTCCTTATTTTAACTGTTTTATAGTTTTAGAATTGTAAGCTGCCCAGAGTCACTTGGTTGAGATGGGCAGCTGTAGAAAACAAACAAACAGATAAATAAATCTGAAAAGAAAACAGCCTACTGAAAATCAATTACATTTTTGTACAGGAGAGAATTCAGGCCATGGACTGCCTAAGCAGGTTTGAAGTAAAAAGACCTAGACGTATAATAACTTTTATCCACAGTATTGATTCACAGAGTGAGGGTGCCTTGGGCCAGATGAGTTTCTGATGGACTTCCATGCCCCTGGTACCCCTATGTTTTGCAAACACAACCTTCATATCAACTCACATTTGAGAGGCCCAGAAAATTCCACAATAGTATCCCTGCAGGCACTAAGTACACTGGAAGGCAACAAGTTGGTATTACCATCCTTTTTTACCTCCTCAGCTAGTAAAATCAATCAATATGGCTTTAGAAGTTGATAAAAGAAGGGCCTTGGGAGAAAATCATCCTGCCTGCAAAGGACTACATAAAGATCTTTTCTCTCTCCAATGGTGTGTATCACAGACAGAGACCCATATACAGATTTGGCTTGATTATTAAGCTCTGCACAAGGCCAGGGGTCTAGTTTTGTGCTCTCCCCTTCTCCTCCTTGTCATACAGCAGGAAAGGCATGTCAGGATTGGGAAAAAAATAATGTTTTCAAAGCCATCCAAAGCTATGCATTTCTGACAAAGCATTTCAGTCATCTTTGTCACTTTGGCAATCGTAATTGCATCTCGCAACCACAGGTGATGTCTTCATATCGTGCAGCTCCCTGATTCCCACTGGGCCAATGAAACAGGCCTCCCTGTGAGGCCTGTTAGCACAGATCAGGTGGTAATATGGAGGGACAGATGAGCTTTTGCTGACAGATGGCAGGATGACCTGGAAAACCTGCCCCCTTTTCTGGGATCAGGCAGCAGCTGACAGGTATTATTTCATTAAAAAAAAAGTCTAAAAGGAATCGCCAGGGTCTTCGCATTAATCTGAGGCTGCAACCAGCCATGTAACGTTTATGTCAGAACAAATCTGTCTCTATGCAGGAGACGGAAAGTGGTTTTTGATGAAGTTGTTCATAAATTTTAATATAATGTGCCTGATGGTGTCAGATAGAGTCTCATGTCTCTTTTATATTTAAAAGCTCAAGTGAAACCTGGAAATGTTCAATCTGCAACAAGCTACTTTTAAGTAATTCAAAAGTGAGCAAAGGATACCTTAAGTGTACTTGGCCCCGTTTTCAAGAAGGAATCTGCCTGTTTTCACATGGAAATGACCACAATTGCAGGATGCTCACTTAAGCAGGAGCAGTAAATTGAAAGAAGCAAAACACTATAGGAACTCTTGGATTTTATAGGACTGGGTGATGCCCCAAGCCCAAATAATGAAAGGAAATTCAGGCAGTATTTGATAATTGAAGATGATTCATTTGGCAAGCAAACAATCAAGAAACTGTGGGTGGCTTAATAACCTGATTTGCATTTGGGATAAGGAATTTAAAAAATCAGACTCACAAACCTTCAACATTTAGGCACCACTAGATATTGGGGGGAATTTAGAGAAATAAACAAGCCTGAATCAGATACCTGGTCAAATCAAGGAGGGAAAATTTCATATGTCTTTTTTGTTTTTGCTGTTACCCTGAGACTGCTATAGAGACCCTGTTCTGTTTATGGAGGATACGGTTATTTCAGTGTGGTAATCATCTGCCATAAACTCTCTAAAAGTACTAGCAAAAGTGGGATCCACCTTTCCGAGAGCAGATGTATAAAAAATCAATGTATTTTAGTACTTCATAATCACATTTTCATCTGTCCACCTCATGTAAACCCAGAACTTGCAAGTAATGTATTCAGTAAGCTAGGGAATCTATGTGTGTATGTTTCCAAAAAGAAAAAAAATGAATAAAGTATAGAGATGAACTGTGCAGTTAAGCTGAATTAATATATACTGATACTGCAACTCTGAAAAACCTTACAAAAATATTATCTAAAAGAACTTTACAAAGGTTGCCTATGGGTATCGACTCTGAATCAAAACAGGTTGACAGTAATGTTGCTAACTCCTATTCTAGGCATTATGATTACAGTTTTATCAGATTACATGCAAAATAAAGTGGAAAATCTTCTATCAAGATATATAGTTTGAAATGCAAGAGGTCTCAGTGGAACTAATGGAAACCAACAATCATCAAGGACCTTAATGACTGTTTGTAATTTTCTCTAGTAGAGAAGTCATAACTAGATAGTAGGAAATATTATTATGTTATTCTTCTATGGAGGTAGCCAATGGTTTGGGGAGAAATAGTTATTTTTCATAGCTACTTGCCTATTATTTGACATTACTATGTCTTTTGTTACTTAATAAACCCTTTCCTAGAGATAAATACCAATGAGTTATTTAAACTAACGTAATGCAATGTATTTGAACAAAAGTGCATTTCAGAAGACAGGGTAAAACAGTTGCCATTTAGTAATGGTTATCATATCTTAGCTTGTAATACTTTTCTTTCTTCTATTCAATTCTGTCTGATTTTTAGAGACTGCCTGGACAAATCCCTAAAGTTTGCTTGGCAAAGTTTTTCAAAAGTGGTTTGCCATTGCCTCCTTCCTAGGGCTGAGAGAAAGTGACTGGCTCAAGGCCATGCAGTTGGTTTCGTGCCCAAGTCAAGACTAGAACTCTCCTTGTTTCTAGCTGATGCCTTAAACACTGCACCAAACTGGCTCTCAGTATTTGCTGTTTTCATATATTTGTGTTTGATCTATTGTTGTGCACTGCCCAGAATTGCCTTTTTGATCATTTGTCAACCCGCATGTATTTATGACAGTTGCAGAGTCCCACAGTCATGTGATCACCATTTGAGACCCTCCCAACTGGCTCCCAAGCAAAGACAATGGGGAATGCTGGAGTTGCTTAATAACTGTATGATTTCCCCTAACTGCAATGATTCACTTAACAACCATGGCAAAAAGGTCATAAAATTGGGCATGACTCACTTAACAACCACCTTGCTTAGCAATGGAAATTCTAATCCCAACTGTGGTTGTAAGTTGAGGGCTACCTGTATATGATCTAGAGAAATTATAGTTTATTTGCTACTTTAACTACAGCATTTAGAACAAAACTCTAAAATGTGAAAAGCATCTGAAAATGGATAATTTAGTGTTCTAGCAGTAATAAAAAATGGCTAAGACTTTATTAAAGAATGTTCAAACCAGCAACACCTGTGGAAGAGATCAAATAGCCAAGACTGAAGAACCATGATACAAATTCTACCAATTTTCTATTAGTGTTGCAATAGCATATGCGTACCCAAAAGAAACAAAGCCAAAAACAGCAAAACCCTATGGACACCTAAACCACATTTTATTTAAATGCTTTGCCAAAACCCTAATTTAAAAAGGAGAAACTTGCAATATTCCAAAGCTCTTGAGGGTAGGACAAAAAATAATGGACGGAAGCTTGTTAAAGAGAGATCCAGCTTGAAACTAAGGAGAAACTTCCTTATAGTGAGAACAATTAACCAATGGAACAGCTTGCCTCCTGATCCTGTGGGTGTATGATTGCTGGAGGTATTCATGAAAAAGATTGGACAACCATTTGTCCAGGATAATATAAGGTCTCTTGCCATGGCTAGGGGCAAGAGACCCTAGAACACCTCCAAGGTCCCTTCCAACCCTATGATTCTATAATGGATACAGTGGATACAGCGCACAGGAGGCCAGGGAAATATTAGTGAATTACAATTTCTATCCCAAAGTTTGCTGAATGCAAAATTTGCATTTTCTGATGAAAAGAATGTTTCCACCCCCACAAAATATGGCATTTATATTCTTTTGGAGATTTACAGAGTAGAAAACATGGATAAATTTTGCATAAAAACTTGTATTTGCCACATTAGATCTACAAACAAAGGAAACATTAATTTTATCCTTAAAAATATCTTTCTATTTCATGACCAAATGTCCATGTCCCGTTCCCTTTTGTCTGGAAAATATCCTCAGAGGTATTTTTGCAGTCACTACCACAGAATACACAATACAGGACTGATTTCAACAGCACCTAAGCTGTGGACCGGGTTCATAAAGCACAGCCCATATTTTATTATTTCAAATAGTTTAAAAGAGAAAAAAGGAGGCTGTTTTTATTTTTTTTAAACAGTAGTTTGCTTGTCTGACACTACTGAATATATCAAATGAACCAGAGATCAGGACATCATGAAAAGAAGCAGATGGGGCATACATTTCCAGCTTTGACCATCTGCATGTCTTCTCCCTCACTCCCACTTCTATAAAGTTCTTAGAACTCATTTTTGCAACAAAGGTCGATTTGCTGTAGAAGTGTAAATAGCAAAACCCAGTCTTCAAATTGCAGAGCAAGAAAAATGAAAACTGTAGCTCCATCACTTAAAATTGGTAGTTTGGATGTCAGCAAATTTGATGTTTTTTTATATAGGTATTTTTCTGCTTGGCATCTATTGGCCAAAATTTATTGTGATCTCCTTACAAATAAATTAATTTCTTCACTGCAGTGTTTGACAGCTATCATATTTTAGAGAATTCAGATTTTTTTTATTTTAAAAATGGATATAATTCTAGCCCAGATGATTGCATAGAATAAATAGTGAGAATACTGAAATAATTACACATTTTTCCCTATTTATTAGAATTTTCTCTATAATTTAATGAGAAAGAGCAGCTCTATTGAAATAACTACAAATACAATAGTATATCGTTATTTATATTCATAAAAGCATATCTTCCTTATCTTCTCACCTTCCTGTGTCTGCTTGAATGCAGACCCAAGCCTAGATTTGGCTTTGAATATGACGTGCCCCATTCTTTCTTCTCATTTCCTATCACTAAATGTAGAACTGTCCAATCTGTGTAAAATCTAGTGACCATGTAAAATGGAAAGGTCAAGCTACTTCAGCAAGATATTTTGAAATGAGCTTCATATGTAGTCATGTGAAGAAAACATGAGATAATATCAAATACAATGTGAGCACTGATTAAAGGACAGAATAAGAGAAGGATCATTAGGATCTGTAGATACCAAGAGTTTACCGTGGAGATAAAAGAGGAATCTGGTGTTGTAAAATTAAGTTCTGTCCAATACGAAACAAGGGCTGAGAAACAGAGATATGTAGTTTCATGTTTCATGTTTCTGTGTGTAGATAATGTATCTACCTCCATTGCAGCTATCAATTCCTGTTGCACAGTCCGGCTACAATTGTTTTGCTCTGGTTTGTAATGAGAATAAGTCTGAATGCTATTCTGAATATCAGTGGCTGCAAGCCTAGGGAAGAAAGTTACTGTCATACATTTAAACCATAAATATATACTAAACACCTAGATAGACTTGGCATTCAGTATTCTCAATGTCATTTTTATTTGGGAATTCTCTTCTAGATATTACATTGAAATTTATATATTAAAATTAGTTTATTCTTTTGCAGGAAACTGTCACTTTGTGTAGTTTTGTGTAGGTATGAAATACTTCTCCTTTTCCACTGTACATTATGAAGCAGTTTGACAATGCAGTAAAACTGTGAAAAGAAATGAAGAAGACACACACCAATGCCTCCTGTCTTCTCCTGGAACATTCAAAATAGCTTAAAGTTGCCAGCATTGTCTGTAATGTTATGTCAAAGAAATATGTTATTGTGTGTTGTTAAGTCTAGTGCCTGTTGGCTATTCCTATAAAAGGTCATATCTGGAGTAAATAACAAATATGTAAAAGCCAAGAAAACAAAATTGCTACCGTGATAAAAAAAAAATTCTCACTAGAAATTGGGAAGGTATCTATGACTATTGTGTACAATTGTAAAGTTGGATACAAGTTTTATGTGGATACACTGACAATGGATCTTAATCAAATAGGGCACCTTATATTTTGATCCATAGAGCAGGAAATTGTGTTGTTAATTTTCAGTGATCATGGTTAGAGAAGGTTTTAAGAGTCAGAAAAAGGGCTTCCATGCTCTCCTAAAACTGCCAAATGCTTATCTTTGTCCTAAGACATCTATTTAGAGTAAACGAGCATAGTATTCAGATTCATATTTAGAATACGGAAAGAGAATTTAGGAAGAAATATAACAGAGCTTCCAAATATTTCCATTAGACATGACTCTAAAACCTCAATCCTATTTTTAGTCATTTCTCATTGTAAGCGTATGTGTGCATTGTACATTATCAGCAATATATTTTTAATTGTGAGTACACATGAGGAAATTAAATAATCAGATTCCTAGCACAAGGTTAGGGGTACTTTAATCTTCCCATTCCCAGCCACATTTGTGCCACACTGACTTGTCATTCGCTTTAGGAGAATTGTTCCCATGAGCAGTTTAAAGATAATCATTGTTTAGCAACCACATCTGAGACTGGCAACTTGGTTGTTAAGCAAAGCAATAATTAAGTGAAACCACAACTGAACTTATGATCTTAGTTCAGCTTTCCTTTGCTTTACAGATTTGTGAAGGTTGCACAGTTACTTTTTATTACAATCAAGCTTGTGAACATTTACTGTGTAAGGAAGTCATAAACAAGGAGTACCTGTAGTGTCAAGTTTAATCTGACTTGAGGTGACGTCTTTATCTCTGATCCTTTTATCTGTTCCATCAACCTATTTTGAGGTATTACAAGAGGCAGTTTCCCTCTTCTAGTTCTTGAATGTGTGTGTATACTTTGTTCTGCTTCCAGGCATTTTGAGCTTGTTCACACACTGAGATAATGTCCAAAAGCGAATTTAAAAGAATGAGAATGAGAGAGGTGCCCAAAGCTATAAATCAATAAGTAGCATGAAACTTAGTAACAAAGCAAAAAATTACTCAAGTAGTACCAGATGTAGCAATGGAAACATTCAGGAAGTATAGGATTCTGCAGACAGCTGTTAGTTCCATTAAATTTCCAAAATAAATCCACATTGGCCGTAAATTAGATTTATTCTTCCCACAATAAACAGCAGTTGAGATGTTTTAATTTATTTATTTTTACAAATTTATTTGCCACTGGAATTCATAAACTGAACACTTCTTTGCCTTTACTCACAACAACTGAAATAAATGGAATAGGGATTAGTGACCAAAAGGACAAATCGTGAGAAAAGAACAAAAAAAATATAGAAGGTAGAGGAAGAAAAAATGCAAATAGAGACCACCCTATTGAGATGTTATTGATATGAGAATCACTTCTCTTTCTAAATCAGGTCTATCTATGCCTATTACACATTAGGTCAGGGGTGTCAAACTGTCGGCCTGTGGGCCAGATGCATCACCAGGAAACTGCACCTACTCCATTGCCGGCAATGGGAAAAAAGCTCCGATACGTCGTGCGATATCACGCGACATTGCAAGTTTGACATGTCTGCATTAGGTGAATCTATACACACAGCATAGTATGATCATCATTTATTTTGTCCAGCTGGAAAATAGAATATTGAGTTTACAAGATCTGATAATTTTTAATGCTAAGGCACCAGTATATAAACAGAATAGCAAAGTTTTACCTATGTTGTATTAATTTAAAATGGAGGTATGTGGCAGGGTGGAATATTCTCTCCCACACATATCCTGAAATATGAATAGAAAGTAATTGTATTTACTTTTATTTCTTATGCAATACTACTATCTAATTGTTCTACTTGAAATCATTGCTTATTTTTTTTTCAACTTGTTTAAATTTTCTGTTAAAAAATAACACTATTGTTAATTCAGTTCTCCAAACAGTTTTAACTCAGTTTGATGCAAGAAATGTCGCGTTTGCATTTCTTTGAGCAGGGAAGGGAATTTCAGTGAAATTCTCCCTATTGGAACTCAGAACAATGCTTAAGTCCTAGGTGGCCAAATAGTGAGTGCTAGTATCCTCTACATCACGGGTGTCAAACTCACCACATCACATGACGTGTCGCGACGTATCGCAACTTTTTTTGCATTGCCGGAGATGGGGTGGGTGCGGCCTCTGTATGATGCAACCGGCCCGCAGGCCAGCAGTTTGACACCCCTGCTCTACATCATTTCATCATCTCATAATCTTTCTAGTGGCTTACAACCTCCTTGATTTTTTACATTATATTTCCCAAAAGAAGACATCATATTCCTTATGTTGGGTTTGTTCAGATTAGGAATGTGGGCAACCAGAGTGGCTTCAGAGGGATGGAGAAACATATAACAGAGAAAATAACAATAAACAAAAATTATTTAAAAAACTGCTTGAGACTAATCTTTGAAATGGTAGGAAGATTAAGTGGCCTTTAATGAAAAGGCTGAAAGGGGAAGGTGACTAGAAGTCCAATGCTCAGTTAGTAGTTTGTAAAGTATTTATTATCTGGGATTTGATTGCAAAGTTTTACAGAGATCTGGCTGAGAGAAGAATGGACAGTCCATTGCTCAGAGCAGTATTTAGTATACCTTTAAGTGGGAAAGCAGACTAGGATTAGAGAATAGGGAAGCAGAGTTGCCATAGTCTATAGGAATTCAATTTCTCTGTCCGGATATTTCACTTTTCAATTTTGAATGGATGCTGCTAATTTGGGATTGGGGTTGTGCAGTAATCTGGATTCAGTGTGAAACATCAGTCAAAATATGCAAGACAAACACATAGTATCAATTAGCAAATTCTTAAAGTGTCTGAGTCTAGAAAAAATATATGTTTTAAGAAATTGTTGACATGTGCTTTATGTTTGCTCATAAGTGCTCCAAATCACTATTTCCACCTTGAATCTAGAACACTGTACAATCCTCCTTTGATGGCCAGAATAATGTTAGTGTATTAATATTAGTGTATTAACAGTCTCTACCCCTCAGCTAGCAGGGGTACTCAACAACTGTGACACTGGATTCCTTAGGCTTCTGTACCCGGAGATTTCAATGCCCATACTAAAGTTGTTCATTGAGGAATATCTCAGGTTATCATATCATCCATGGATGACCATTGACTTTTCATGGCTGATATATGTCACCATAAATGCAACTGAACACGTGCTAGATCTGATTTTCTATTCAGATGGAGATAGCTGCTCTGAAAGTGGAGAAGTAGAGAACCTACAGTCAGAGATAGAATGCTCCATGGTTTGAGATTGGATGCCACTAAAAACTTCTGCAAGAATGGAAGACTAGCTAAGAAGACTCAGTTACCTGAGAGGGCACTCTCATTCCCATCTACTACAAATAGTCAAAAGATTCCTATTTCATCTGTCAGAATTACTTCTGAAGTCTTAGCTGACTACTGAATACCAAGACAACCAACTTATTAAACATCTTTCTCTCACACAAACAGAAAAAGCTAAATCAGCCTCTTTGTTTACTAAGGAGCTGAGTGCCACAAGTGAATGGAACATCAGATGACATTCAGTTAGAGGAACTCTTGGGACAATTGAGGTCAAACATGGTGCTTCTGAATATCTTCAAATATCTTCAAAGGTAGCCCTATACACAGCACATTTCAATAGTCCAAGCAAGAAATAAGGGATGAGCAACTGTGAGAAGAGTCTCCCAATCCAGAAAGTTAAATTGTTATTGTTCATTTCTGGGGGTTTTCGGGGGGGGGGAGATTACTCTATTTTTTAAATTTCCCAATATAATATACAGTTGTAGCTTCCTGATGGTCTTCTCCCAAACTACTGCTTAAAATTTTGAGATCAGTAAGGCTGGCTGTGTACTACTACAGCAGTGATGGCGAACCTTTTAGAAACTGAGTGCCCAAACTGCAACCCAAAACCCACTTATGCATCGTCGAGTGCCGGGTGGGTGTGGCCCATTGGCTGGGTGTGGCCAATTGGGTGGGCATGGCCAATTGGGTGGGCGTGGCCCATTGGGTGGGTGTGGCTGCAGTGGTAACGGCAGACTGGGTGGGACTAAAAAGTTCAATCAATTCCAACTTTGCAAGATCTTTTTTTTCCCCGCGAGAAGTTGAAATTGACTGATTGAACCTTTTTTTTTTTTTGCACACAGCAGAGGAGGCCTAACGCGAAAAGGTTTTATAAAACCCAGCTGAAGGCCTAGGACTGGGGTGACGGCACGCGTGCCCACAGAGAGGGCTCTGAGTGCCGCCTCTGGCACCCGTGCCATAGGTTCGCCACCACTGTACTACAGTATGACCTCAGAGGAAACAGATATTGAATAGATAATGAATGAATTGCTTGGCACATGCTTATGGAAGCTATAGCAGAGCAACACAGAGTTCTTTCATGACTCTTCTCTTTTGCCAGTTTTGTTGATTTAATTACTGATACTACGTTCTTGGTCGATGCCACTAACTATACAGCATAAGAGTGCTGGGAAAAAGCAAGCTGAGAGACTAATATTGATTTGCTGATCATTAAATTGTGCAGATATTATTGCAAATTATTAGTGCCAGAAAACGAAAGATTTCACAAGTCTGGGATTGGTTTATGGAATTAAGCAGAATAAAGAATTTCAACAAATTCTACCTTATAACATTTTTACCTGTTTCTTTTTTAATATAAGTTTCTGCTACAATATATGCTCAGCTGTCTGTCATATGAATTGTTGGTGAGACGTATTCTTGCATACATTTAAATTATGTACACAATGCATGCATATATTCAAAATACAAAATATACATATTTAAGTGAAAAATGATTTGATGATACAGGGAAGCTAAGTGATGAAAAATCAGGTGATAGCAGTTAAGTAAAGGAGATAATGTGGAATCAAGAACTTGAAAAGGTTAAATAAGAAATTGTGGCAAAGCATACAATAATATTACCTCAACATTGTTACTTAGACTGAGTGTAATATTAAGCACAAACTAAAAGAGGAATGGACTAAAAGCTAGTAATCAAATAAGAATCAGATTATCTGATAGCACCTAAAAAGGCAGAAAAACTTGAAAAATATAGTAGAGTTATGGTGGTTAAAATCAGCTAAAAGAATAAGCAGTGAGCTAAACGAGAGGGGAGGGGAGGGGAGGGGAGGGGAGAGGAAGAGTTAGGCCTGGGTAGTCTTATAAAGATCTTAAAGGGGAAAAAATGGTTGTGAACTGCTGACAAGAAGAGTATGCATAAATAAATGAATAATTAAAAATGTGAGACTGGGCAAAAGAACCAAAGACACTTGAATTTAAAAGAGAAACATCACTTACGTTAGAGATTCTCCTCACAATACAGAACATCTCAAGTAGTAAATAAATTGCAGTCTTCTTGAAACATAATTTTTAACTGGAAGAGCTCAGTGTGGTCTGAAAAGCACTATGTTTGACAAGCTAAGAAAGAAATGTCAGAAATGCATTTGAAATACTTGCCCGATCAGAACAGGCAGAGAAGCACCTTATATGGCTTCCATATTACAGGTGTCGTCCTCATACAATTTCCCTGTCAGGGAATTGCGCAGCAGATGTCCAAATAAAGTTAGAGACGCTGACACGAACTTGCAGTTTTATAGAAATAAATATATTTTACATCTATATTTACAGGAAATAAGATACTCAGGCAAACAGGAGCATCCTGAGGTAAATCACAGAGTATAGAGAGCACACAGAAGAAAAAGGCGGGAAAAAAGGGAAACTTCCCCCTCCAAACCCACTGCAACCAATCACAGCACAGGTTGCCTCACATAGGAGCCAGCACTGTCCAACCAATCAACTATAACTGTGTGTTCTGGCTCATTGAGCAACCCCACAGCTCCAGCTACTAAATTTAAATATCTTAACATTCCCCACAGTGCCTCATATCATGTACCTTGTGTTCTGTTCGCAACGCAGACATGAAGACGAGGCAGTTGGTGCAAAAGATGATCTTTATTGTGTACATGCACTGAACAGAAGCAAAGGAGAAAATGGCAACATGCCCTTTTATACTTCCCCTGCAAGGGGAGGGTCAACCAATGAATGCAGGCCATTCTCCTGCCTCGCGCATGCGCACGAGGCTGGAGACAGCCTGTCTGGGTCCTGGGCAAACACGTGGTCTGCCTGGGTCTCTGCAGTTGTCCTGCAGGTTTCCTGAGCCTTGCTGATTGGCTCAGCAAGGCCCAGGACACAACACCCCTCCCCCCATGGCTTGGACAATGCCGTCCCCACCAATAACCAGTACCACGTAACATTTAGTCCAAATGCAACCTGGCTATTCCCCGTACCCTTTTGTAATCTGGTCCCAGTGGGATTCAAGTTAATCCACGTTCTTTCACTTTTTGACAACAATTGCCCCGCAGGGACCGCACATACTCCTGCAAATATTTAGGCGGGGCTTTAATCCGCCCCAATCTTCGCAGATCCATGGTAGGGACGGGTGTGATGACATTTGGGGGAAGTGAATTGGGTGCCTGGAGTGCTGGCTCCCGGTTTGCGCACAACAAACAAAGACTTTGTCGCCCAGAAGACTCAGGGGTTCCCCCTAACTGCTGACTGGCTGGATCCACTAAACCCAAACCAGATTTCCTTGGTGGGGTTGAGTTCCCTGAGTTCCTTGGTGGGGTGGAGTTCCCCGAAAACCCTTGGAACTCCCCTTGGGAGCAATGTCCTTCAGGCCCAAGGCCAGCAGCAGGGGTGCCCTGAGTAGCCGATTTACGGCCATTTGCCCTAAACTGGGGACCTCTGCCAGAGTCAGGAGCCGCCTCCATGGCAGACCCCTCTGCATCTATGCCAGAGTCAGGATCTGCCTCCGTGGCAAGACCCTCCTCTGGGGCATTTGACGACCCCTCTGCTTGGAGAGACTGTGATCCACAATCGTAATTGGGGTCCCCCTCCCCCCCGAGAGCAGAGTCAGGGGAGGAATGCCGGCCTGGCAGCCGCCAACGCAGCTGGTCTATGTGGCGCCGGAGGACACGCCCATCATCCAAGACCACTTCGTATGACAGAGGCCCAGAGACCTGAGAGATTACAGCAGGTACCCAGAGATGCCCCTGCCCATAGTTCCTGGTCCAAACCGGATCACCCACTTGAAGTCTCCTAGGTGCCCGCGGCTGCGACACCTGTGAAGCCACCCGGTCTGGGTGAAGTCTGTCCAGCTTTGTGATGAGTCTGTGACCCCAGCGGAGTTCAGCTGGGCTCTTTCCAGTAGCTGTGCATGGTGTGGTGCGGTGTGTGAGAAGAAAATCAGCTAACCTGTGGTGCCAGGGTCCTTGAGTGATTCTCTTTAATGCATCTTTCATGGTGCGTACCATGTGTTCAGCCTGACCATTGGTGGCAGGATGAAAAGGAGCAGATGTGGCATGCCGGATCATGTTGGCTTGTAGAAATGCCTGAAACTCAGAAGAGGTAAATTATGGACCATTGTCTGAAACTAAAACATCAGGAAGGCCATGGGAAGTGAAGATTCCTCTGAGCACCTGGATGGTCCTGGCAGTAGTGGTGGAGGACACAGGAACGACCTCTAGCCACTTGGAATGGCTATCCACAAAGAGGAGGAAGAATTGCCCCTGAAAGGGCCCAGCATAATCTATATGGACACGTGACCATGGGGTGAGTGTCTCCTCCCACCTATGTACAGGGGCCTGGGGCATTTCAGGCCGTGATTGCTGGCACACTTGACATCTCTGAACCTGGGCCTCGATGTCCTTATCGAGGCCCGGCCACCAAAGATGGCTGCACACAAGTGCCTTCATCCTTACTATTCCCGGATGTCTCTCATGAAGAGAGAGCACGACTCTAGTCCTCAATGAGGCCGGGATGACTACTCGGTTGCCCCACAGGATGCACCCCTTGAATGTGGATAATTTGTGCTTCCTGCGCCAGAAGCTCTGGAAATCAGTACCAGGACACGTGTCAGGCCATCCTGACAACACACATGTCAGCACGCGTGCAAGCGTGTGATCAGTGGCAGTTTCTGCAGCCACATCCCTAGCATTGAGGGGAGATTCTGGTAAGTCCTGAATAGACAGAATATGCACAGCAGGGGCAGGGTCTGCCTCTACTTACTTAAGAGGTAACCTGCTTAGGCCATCTGCATGGCCCATCTCAGTACCTGGTTTGTGAACCAGTGTGTAATCATTAGCTGCTAAGAATATAGACCACCTCAGCATCCTAGGAGATATGATGTGTGGGGGTTGTTTGTGAGTAGTAACAACCCCAGCAAAGGCTCGTGTGTGGGGATTGTTTGTTAGTAGTAACAACCCCAGCAAAGGCTTGTGGTCAGTATAAGCTGTGGCACAGCGGCCATCAAATTCCTTACGCTGAACTCTTAGCATGGCCTCCCCCTGTGCACTGACTCGTGGAACCTGACAGTCAGGGAGGATAAGATTGGAGGGCCTGAGCTGGCTTCATGAGCCACTCCTGGGACAACCCGTATTAAGGGTGTCAGCAGCAATAATAGGAAGAGCGGACCTTGCATCCAGCTCCATGGCCAGGGGAACTCCCTGCAACTTAACAACCATGCGCAGTTGTTTCTTACGGGGCCGGTGAACCCTACGGGACGCGCAGACCCCCACCCTGTGTTGGCTGGGGCCCTTGGTACCTTTCAGAGGCAACTCATTAGGGGGCTTGTGTATCTGGCGACCCAAGCAGGCGGATGCGATGTGGCCTTGCCTGCCACATGCCCGGCAACAGCAGAAGGAGAACGGTAGTCGGCTCTCCTGTGGCGACCCCCACAGCCGAAACACCGAAAGGGTGCAGGCGTCTGTCCTCTGCGTTCTTTCAGTCTTCTTGCCGCCACTGGTTGAAGTCTGTCCTTGGATTCGTCTCCGGAGGCCTCTCGCACGACTTCTTAATGGACGGGGACTGCAGCTGGAGCGTTCTTGGCCGCGAAGTATCGGACTCGACAAGACAGCCCAGCTTGGACTTCGCTGTGACTGATAGCCTCATCCACGTCTCTCACCGCAAGGAAGGAGGAAGGAATGGGAATGAGTCCCACGAAGCCAAGCCCACCTCCAGCGTTTGTGTACTGGCAGGCGGCTGCTTCTCCAGGACGCAGCGCTTCTCGGAGAAGGGGTCCCACGAAGCCAAAAGCCCACCTCCAGCGTATTCGTACTGGCAGGTGGTTGCTTCTTCTGGACGCCGTACTTCTCAGAGAAGGGGTCCCACACAGCCGAGCCCGCTTCCAGCGTCTTCGTACTGGCAAGCGGTGGCTTCTCCTTGATTCCTTCCACTTCAAGGCGTGAGAAGGGGTCTCTTGAAGCCGAGCTCACCTCCAGTGTCTTCATGCTGGCAGGCAGTCGCTTCCATCCGGACGCCGAACTTCTCCGCTCGTCAGGCCTGTAGGTGAGTAGGCCTACTTCTGTTTCTTCGGGATCCCAAACGGCGGATCCCACCTTCATCGCCAATGTTCTGTTCGCAACGCAGACATGAAGACGAGGCAGTTGGTGCAAAAGATGATCTTTATTGTGTACATGCACTGAACAGAAGCAAAGGAGAAAATGGCAACATGCCCTTTTATACTTCCCCTGCAAGGGGAGGCTCAACCAATGAATGCAGGCCATTCTCCCGCCTCGCGCATGCGGCTGGAGACAGCCTGTCTGGGTCCCGGGCAGACATGTGGGCTGTCCGGGTCTCTACAACCGGTCCCGGGCAAACACGTGGTCTGCCCGGGTCTCTGCAGTTGTCCTGCAGGTTTCCTGAGCCTTGCTGATTGGCTCAGCAAGGCCCAGGACACAACACCTTGTTTGATCGAATGTTTCAGGACTGATGCTTCTCCAGCAAAAATAAATTGTCTAGATCAGCCATTTTGACTTGGAATTCTGGGCATTGTCTGGTGGTATCCAGGTTGCAGAAGTCTGATCTAGATTAATTTGCCCCTCAGTAAATTTTTGATTATATCAGATAAAAATAGTGGCAGAAAGCTATAAGACAAGATCATTGCATGATCATTGCATGTTAGTATGGGGTCAGTGGTGGCGAACCTATTGCACGGGTGCCAGAGGCGGCACTCAGAGCCCTCTCTGTGGGCATGCGCGCCATCGCCCCAGTCCTAGGCCTTCAGTTGGGTTTTATAAAACCTTTTCGCTTTAGGCCTCCGCCGCCGTGTGCAAAAAAAAAAAGGTTCAGTCAATTTCAACTTCTCGCGGGGAAAAAAAAGATCTTGCAAAGTTGGAATTGATTGATTGAACTTTTTAGTCCCACCCAGTCTGCCATTACCACCGCAGCCACGCCCACCCAATGGGCCACACTCACCCGACACTCGACAATGCATAAGTGGGTTTTGGGTTGCAGTTTGGGCACTCGGTCTCTAAAAGGTTCACCATCACTGCCTTAGGTGATTGGTTATTTAGGTGAAATGTGGTTATTTAAAAAAACAAGTTTTCCATTGTTGTTTCAGATTTATCTGTGGAATACCTCTCTATCTTATGTCCTCACATAAGTACAGAAAAAAGGTATTTATTATATTTGCTCCCCTTGTATGCATATTGAATGATAAAATATTAAATAATATAATAATATATGCCAATTCAAAGAGGTATAGAAGCCTTGGAGATCGATAAATAATAGATAAAACCATTTTTCTTTGTTAGTAATACATGTCCTAGTTTGTTTCCATATTAGTTGGAGTTCATTTTGTCAATCAAATTTAAAAATATGTGCTAGCTTTCTTTTCTTGCTCCCAACTCATGTATTCCAATCAGTTAGAATTCCAACTTCAAAGATGACTGAGAATTAAAGATTGATCATTTAAATAAGCAGTAAGCAAGAATTATTGTGACAAAAACAGCAACATATTTAGCTGTGTGAAAACAATAGAAACATACACAAATGGAACCTTCTGTTAAACACAAACACTCTATCAAACCTGCCTATAGGGATCAGTCTAAATTGAGTTCTAGGTGGCATGCATTAAAATAGTAGTCAATTCAGTTAAACCTTCTGTAAATAATTAACACACTTGTGCATACATGAAATCAAGTATTTTTGTCAGAGGCATAACCTGTATTTTCTATTTATCTTTCCTAGCATTTATATATTTCTACACAACATTTCTAACATATGTGTCAGGCCCAAGCCCAAAGACGACACAGCAGAATCCAGTTGAGTCCAATCCTTTATTTGCTTTCACCTGATGGGCAGGATCTTTTCAGATTAAAGCTATAACTTTCTTCCTTAAAAGTTCTATTCTGAGACATTCTAGGATGTGGCCACTCTGAACTGGATCTAGATAAACTCGCCGTGGCTGACTCTCCCTGGCCAACTCACTCCAGCTGTGGCCAACTCGTCATGGGACAACTTGGCATGGGACAATTCAATGTGGGATAACTCAAGAGAGGGACAAGTGAATTGCAGCAGGCCTTGTCTTGCTTTAGGTTTGAACTTTCTCAAGTTAGAAGTCTTCAAGGCTGGAGTGAGCTGCAATTCTACTTTTCCCTCTCTTGAGTTATCCCATATTGAATTTTCCTGTGGTGAATTACCCTGCGGTGAGTTTACTGCAGTGAGATGGCCAGGACAAGTCGGCCACGGCGAGTCAGCCATGGCAAGTTGTCCCATTCCACCCTGAACCTCTCCCCCCACTTCAGTTCAGGGCTGTGCATTGTCTTAAATTGGACCTCTCTCTGATGGAATATATTGCCTCCTCCCTGAGAAAGCTTTGTGCTGTCAAGATCCCCTCCACTGCTTTTCCAGGTGCCAATTTCATCATTGGATAATTTTATTAATTTTCCTAAATGCACACTTTTTTGCACATAGTTTTTCTAACGATATACGTTTTTTCATAGTGCATTTACTAAATATACACATATCAATACACAGTTATTATACTCCAGAAGATGGTAGAGGACAGGAAGGCCTGGAGGAACGTTGTCCATGGGGTCGCGATGGGTCGGACACGACTTCGCAACTAACAACAACAAATACCTTTGTGATATGCAGCAACACATTCCACAGATTGCACCCTCATTTGTACCTTCCTGGAGTTCGTAAAGAAAATTCTTTAATTATTATCCAGTTGTCTGCATGCCTTTACAAGACACAATATAGTTAACTGATATCACTGGAGTTTAATTATGAGCTAAGTATCTCCCATAAGACCAAAAAGGAGTTTATTATTGACCTCTCCAATTCCTTCCTCCAATCCTTGGAAGGTGAATTAACTCTCCAAAGTTCTCTGAAAATAGAATACTGTAGGGATGATGATGATATGATATGATGCTGACAATGATGGCGGTGGTGATGATGCAATGAAAAGAAATTGGGTGGAAAAAAAAGATCTCATAGTCTCCCATACTCTAGCATGCTGTTAGACAGGCTGTCACAGTGATGCAGAAGAGAGGGTAAGATTTTTTTTTTGTTTATTGGCTTAATTAGGTTCCTATTTTTCAATGTGTGTCCAATCACTTTACGTGACTGAAGAGACTGGCTGCAAGATGATACATCTTATAGTAGATGTTTAGATAATAATAATAACAACAATAACAACAATAACAACAACAACAACAACAACAACAACAACAACAACAACAACAACAACAATAATAATAATAATAATAATAATAATAATAATAATAATAATAATAATAATAATAATAATAATAATAATAATAATAATAATAATAATAATAAAGTTGGAAGGGACCTTGGAGGTCATCTAGTCCAACCCCCTGCTCAGGCAGGAAACCCTATACCATTTTGGACAAATGGCTGTCCAGTCTCTTCTTAAAAACTTCCAGTGTTGGAGCATTCACCGCTTCTGGAGGCAGGGTGTTCCACTGGTTAATTGTTCTAACTGTCAGGAAGTTTCTCCTTAGTTCTAGGTTGCTTCTCTCCTTGATTAGTTTCCATCCGTTGCTTCAGGTGCCTTGGAAAATAGCTTCACTCCCTCTTCTTTGTGGCAGCCCCTGAGATATTGGAACACTGCTATCATGTCCCCCCTCGTCCTTCTCTTCATAATTAATAGAATAGGTGTTCTTTTGTGCAGATCCTAATATTTTGTTGCATGAATGGAAGACTTTTTACAGATCAAACAGGATGTAAGTCAATTTGCCTAAGACTGGCTAACATTATCTATTACAGGTAGGTTGGTATTCGTAAGAATAACTATAAAATATAATTTGCTATAAAATATAATTTTTATCTTCATAAGCCAATATATCTTCATAATGAAAAAATAGTCTATAAAGATAGCAGAAAATATACTAATGTCTTTGAATGTTCATCTCTTTTACTTTTGTGCTTGTATTTAGATTTTGGTAACTGATGTTTGGATCAGGTATGGCTTTGAATGATAAAGTTCGGTTCATAATAAATATTATATGGAGCTAATATCCTATTATATCAACGGCGTGTCCGAGGCAACGGCACGGATATTAGCTCCATATAATATTAGCATCGCCCATAAACCAGATCAAATGCTGCGTGCCAAGGTGATGCACCCCAAAGAGCCGCTCCCCAATGAAGAAAGATCCTCGGTGGTATATAGAATAAAATGTAAGAACTGTCACTGCAATTACGTTGGGGAGACGACCAAACGGCTCAGGACCAGGATCCACGAGCATGAACTGGCCATTAGACGTCAAGAACAACGTTCACAGGTATGGGCACACATGGCCAGCTGCAATCATATGTTCAACCTTGCAGGGGCGGAGACCATTGCCCTAGATACCACCAAGGGCGGACGACTACTTAAGGAGGCTTGGTTATCAGACGGACACTCGATCAACCGCCATATAGACCTGCTGCCTGCCTATCAGGCACTAAGGGAGTGGGAGGAGCAACGTAACAACTTGCAACAAGTGCGATGAGCAATGACCAGGCAGGATCGGAACTACAGACCCATGCTACAAAGAACTACAACTGCCGAAAGAGAGGAATCCTCAGTGCAACCTATACAAGAACCTATACAAGAACCAAAGAGGGGGGGCAGGGCACAGCAAGAAGGAGGGATGACCGCAGGACAGGAGGCATTAGGGAACCAACTTACAGCAACAGGCACTTGGACATGAACTAGGCAGATAAGGAGAATGATTATGAGTGAAGAAATGATTCCCGAGTCTAGGCACACACAGATTGATGCGGGACAGTTAGAAACAATACGGCCAATTGGGGTGGGTGGACCGGTGACTCGCTCAATGAGCAGAGCGCAAAAACGACCGGCTTTATAGGCAAGCTCCCAAAATGCCGGCATTTTACTCTGACGATGTTGGCAGTTAGCCGACGAAAGCTAAGTGTATTAAATAGTTTTGTTGATATTGTATCCTGGTGTTCGGTTGTTTCTTTTAAAGTATGAGTATACCCAGGATTCGCATTTTTAGCAAATATAATATTCTTAAAATCTAATAAAAATTTTAAGGGTGGAGATTCTTTGTTTTGAATTTTGTTTGGGTTTTTGGGGGTGGAGAGGGGTGCCAGTCAGTCACGACCTGTCAACAAAATGCTTATAACAGCCCTGTGAAGAATGACAATGCTATAGAAACAGTCAATCATTAATTAAAACACTATTCAAATTTACTAGAACATTATAAATATGCCCATAGCAAAATATCATATCTGTGCTGGCTTTGCTATCCTCCAAAGCTATTGAGACTTTTGAAAACCACAGGAAAATGTTAGAAAGGAACTCTGCCTCTTTTGTCCTGTCCTATCTAAAAGAATAGGCTAAAAGATGAAATAAAGAAGCCACCATATAACCACCAATGCCAGAAAAATCTACATCTGACTTTGCACTGGAGCTAAGATGGGCTTTCAGACTTCAGTTCAATTCACATCATCATCTGAACTCTGCATCTCTATGCATGTATCACAGGAATGTTTAGTAAAGATTAAAATATAAAATGAAGTGTGTTTTTACATACATCTAATATATGTGAGTGTGTGTGTGTGTGTGTGTGTGTGTGTAGGTTGGTATTTGTATGTGTACTTATGTGTCTTTATGTGTGTGTGTGTGTTTATGTATGTGTATCTATATATGTAGCATTCAATCCAGATGCACATTATCTACATACTTAGGATAAACACAAACATGCATATGTATATTCTCTAAATGTATAAATATAATCCATATAAATATATGCATATGCATACAAACAAACATACACATCACATTTTGGTTAATACACAATCACAATATTTCTGTAACTTTTTTTGTATGCCATCCTTTTATAGCAAACTCACTTGCTTTAAACAGATGGTCTTATCTTTTCCCCCTTTATTGTAGCTGATTAAGATTTGGCTTCCCCAGCAGTATGAGTGTGTGTGTGTGTGTATGTGTGTGTGTGTGTGTGTGAGAGAGAGAGAGAGAGAGAGAGAGAGAGAATATATACACACATACATATGTGTCTGTGCGTGCACATAATGTATGTGTGTGTGATATAATAATTAGATTGCTAACAGAAGATATGTAGGAAAAAGGAAAGGTCATACTGTACTGTGATTATTATACGGCGTGTACAAACTTTTAGACTATATTCCGATATATATAGCTAATCAGACTATTGTTCAGTGTGAAATTAAATAAGTAGTTAATCATAATATATCATGAAGAAAAACTCTACAGAATCCTCTATTACTACATTTTAAACGCTATTTTTCTCAATACATACGTACGTACACACACATAGACACACAATAATGTTTTGTATAAGGTCTGCTTCCTTATATTTAACATGGCTTTAATTATCAGTTATTTTAAGGATTCTTTCTCTTTCTTTCTTTCTTTCTTTCTTTCTTTCTTTCTTTTTCTTTCTTTCTTTCTTTCTTTCTTTCTTTTCATGGCGCACACATTTTCAATCATGTCTTAATTACTTTTTAAAATGCTGCACTGGCTTAGGGACAAGAGAGATAACTTGTTAAGCATTTGAACATTTCTGAGCTGTTTTCTCCGTTCTGGCAGTCAATACCCAAGTCCAGATTGTAACCTCCTTTCTGTCTCCAAAGCCTGCCTTGGCTGCGTGTCCAGTGAGGGATTATGGATTTAGCAAGGAAGGTAAGTGTGACTGCAAGCATTGGCTCACCATCTGCTCCCCAGCAATGCCTGGGCCAACCTGCGTAGCCTGCAGCAAGACCAGGGCACACTTTTCAATCCAGTCCTTTCCAACCTGGCTGAAGAAACACATCACATTCAGTCAGATGATTAGGTCTAAGTAGTCCATATGTAATAGAATATTTTTCCTAAATACCAAAATGAAAACAAAACGAATGCCATCTCCCTCCCCCCCCATCCACCCCACTTCCCCTGCTCAATATATCAAGTTTTACACAAATAAATACTCTCTTAAGGTTTATGCAAATGACAGAAAAATAAAACTATGCATTATTTAGCAGTTCTTCTATTTCAAGATCCAACAGACTTTATTCACAGCATGTTTTTCCCTAGTTTATGTTGGCCTTCTTTTTTTTAATTCTATTTTTTTAATTCATCTCTTTAAATTATTCCTTTTAAAATCATTATCTAGTGTATCTTTATAGATTGTCATGCATTAATCTATTATTAAAATATTTTTTTGCAATATGCAACTGATGCTGGTTAAATGTTGCTTAAGTGTAATATCCCTGCACAATTTTCTGCACTTCTATTTGTAACTAATGACCTTGTTGAAAAATTCTTTCCAAATATGTCCTTTGCTATTGGACTTCCTGATGAAAAAATAATCAGACACCATATGCAGAAGTCACCAGAAATCCCTCCCCTCCCCTTACCAACTCTGGTGTTGTTGTTTTTTGAAAGACATTTTATTAAAATGATGCATTATACCTTGAAACCTTTTGGGTAATAAATTAGATGAATACTATTTCTCCTTATTTATTCAATTTGTTTTACATCAATTTGGACCAAGATTTTTATTTTACTGGGTTGTTTTTTGTTTTTTTTTAAAGGAAGCTGCTGAAATTAGCCTCAATTATTTTATTGCCTCCTAGACACAGCTTAGTGCTGAACATGGAAATAAAACTGAAGAAACAGTATGTTTTTTTTTTTAACTTCAACTATTGTCTGCTCAGCTGCAATGTGCACACCAAAAAACAATCCAAAACTGCATAACTTATACTACAGTATATTAAATTACAGCATCGGTCAGTAATGGAAACTTCTTCCCAGGTATTAATTATTTACAGCCCATTTAAGTAATCCATATTCAGGTGTGGAAATGAAAAAAGTGCCGCATAAATCTTTAATGCTGAGCAGTTGAAAGAGCAGGGATGAGGATTACAGGCATTTTAAAGGATGGGTGGGTGGGGGGGGGAGCCTTAAACGAATTGATATAGCCTGTTCAGAGGCTTACTGCACCAGCGTGCTAATAAATTGACGGATGGTTTGTCAGAGATGTGAGTCACAGTCCCAGCATATCTAACTAGGTTGGATCTAATATAACTGAACCAAAATAAGGAATTTCTTGGCCCTGATGTTGCAGGATGCAGTTTCTGCCTCACTAGGCATATCCTATAGATGCTCAGCATCTTTTAATTTTCATAAACATGCTTATAGTTTAACTCTCTAACTACCCCAAACAGCTTCCCCCCCCCCTCAACTTAGCAATGTGAAAGAAGTTTTTCTTATTTTTTTTTAAATGGAGAATTGTATTTGCTTTCCTTATTTTTTGTTACCTGGGAGAATTGTTGTTTAATCAATGTTCCTGACCACCTAAAAGCTGATGGGTGACCTCAGCTACCCTTCGAAGCCCTGTAGCATATTCGCAACCTAACTAGACCTAAAAAAAATCCAGACTCAGAGGGGGAAAAAAGATAGCTGCCTCCACAAAAGCCCGCCTGCTATAACTTCTTCCAAATGAGGTCATAAGACCCCTGTGTTAGGCATTGATCTCCCTTGTGTTGTCAAGAAGACTTACCTACATTAATTCATCTGATGAAGACCATGGCTTTAGAAGCAAATTTTGCATGCATTAGAAAGCAAAATTAGCATTGCACACTGTGAACAACATTCCATCCTAACTTCTCTCCAACCACCATTAAAGGTCATGTTTTGATGCCTGAATGACATGTCGGCACCTTGGTTCCTTTGGGAGGCATTCCCCAGGTACGTGCAAAAGGTTATTAAATTACCTTCCAAGCAACACTACGAAAATAATTACAGGCTTTTAGAGACATCAGAACGCTTTGCCTTTCTCTCTCTCTCTCCCTCTCTCTCTTTCTCCCTTTCACTCTCTATCCCCCCACCCCACCCCCTGTTTTTTAAATAAGATGAAGATGCGGTACCTAATGACCATTTGTGTGTGTGACTCATAGAGCCTGTCAGCGGTGACAGGACAAATGAGCATAATGGCATAGCTTAAAGGGGAAAGGTTCATTTTAAATAGTGACAAATAATATTTAAATGGCATTGTTGGAGACCCATCATGCTTGCAAAATGTAGTTTGTATCTCTTCTTCATCCTTTAAATTCATCACTGTCAAATGGTATTAGCTACTAACATGCAACATCAGGTACCAATATAATTTTAAACTATTAAATGTGGCTGCAACCAACGAACACAATGCATCTTGATTCTTTCGACTTTTTGTAGCACAATAAATAAGAGCTTTTTAAATGTACATTTTGAAATATACTCTGCCGAGCTGTATTTTTTTTTTTTTTTTTGCTGTATAATGAAGGTCTTTGCAAACAGAGGGGGAGGGGAATGGCTTAATGTGGGATTTCTTGTCACTAACATACTAAAATAGAAATGACTTTGTAAACTAATGTAATTCACAGGTTTGAAGGCAAGATCGTCAAATATTATAATCTGGTCAAAACAGTCCCAGACAAATGAACACAGTGGTATATATTCAGAAAAAGCTTCTGTTAATAGTGGCTGTCATTAAACTTATTTATGAAATATTCAGAGACTTGATAAATATATATATATATATTGAAGATAGTAAGTGTGAGGCAGAATTGACTAGAAACTATTGTATCCTTCTGAAAAGTTAAATAAAAAGATAAATCAGTACCTGCTTTTCAAACCCATGCACACAATGCATATAAAGTCGAACAATGGAAAGTAGTAAAATCAATGTTGTTTTGGAATTCCAGAATTTCATAAAGAATCTCATAATTTCTGCATAATTTTGTACAATTTCCATCATGTTTATGGTTCTTTTATTTTCAGATGACTTAAGCCAAAAAATGGCAATAGCTTAGAGAACCTACAAGTTGTTAAAAGTTATAGCCAATTTTCTGGAAAAATTATGCCAGCTAAAAACAGCACATTAAATATTTACCCTGTTGGATGTTAAAAAACGCTTACAATGAAAAATGCTTTACATATTGACTATTCAAAATGGCCTTCACTTTGAAATGGTGAAATGGAAGGGATTGCAGATGTACAAGAATAAATATAAAAACAAATGAGTTGACTTGAAGTGTTGCCGGCTTTCATAAACATGCTACTGCAATAACATGTGACATTAATATTTAATTACAAAAGCACGGCTGCAAAATCTTTGAAATTAATGTTTTGCAAAATTAACATTCCGTGCACAGAAGCAAAGTCGTTCCAGGCGCGACTGTGATTAACAATGCCATTCACTTTACATATTATATTAATATATTATTCAAGCTAAGAATTAACACCTCCTCATTTAAATAAGGTGCTACATATCATGATGAGCTAAAATGCTTTGCTTAAAATGGCCCTTCTGATTTTAAGCAATCGGTGTTTATCATTTAATATTTGTTATTGAATGCTCTTGGTGGTTTTTTAAAACTCCCTTTTTACATTCATTTTTCAAAATGAAGAGATTTCATTAAATGGTGACTTCAAATTCTTGAATCAGTAAACCACTCGAGCTGTCTTTTGCATACTGAGGTCTCATCTGCCTGACCTCACTGTTATGCTTACATTATCTTAATGATGATCCTGGATGCAACTCTGCTTCTTTGTAAACCAAAAAGGCCCTTTTATTTTAAAGTGCAACTGTATTTTGACATTATGATTTCTGAGTATCTATTCATGAGTCAGCCAGTAATACCTCAGACAATAGCTGCAGTGAAGCAAATGAATTGCTTAGGAATAAACAATGTACACATTTGTACAGACTTCTATACAACTTTTTCATTTCCTTTTATTTATTTATTTTAATTTGAGGGAGGCACTGAAATATTTTAATATAAAAGCCTGCAATATTCTCCCTCTATCAAGATTGCCTGCCTTTGATGCCACAATTTCCCATCTTTGCTGCCTCTACAGCATTATTTTTTCTTCAGTTAATTGATGCTTCTCAGTCTAGTTTCATCCATTGGCGATCCCAGTCAAGCATCTCATGTTGAGTAATCTGGTAGTATTACATCTCAAACTCAGATCTGCATATAAGAGGAAACAAAGCTAACTTACTGCTGAAGAGGAATTTTCCTGCATCAATCTGGCGAGGGATTCAAGATAGTTTGGTTATCAATTACCCACACTTTGCATGGGAGAAAAAAAACGTTCATGGGTGCAACGACTTCTCAGTGACAGCAAGCTAAGAAACGTCTGACACTGTGAAACATACGGCCTTCTTTGCACACGCTTTTCATTGTTTGTCAAAATTACCGAACTAAAATTAATGTAGTTAGCCCCCAGCATAACCACTATGCAATTCAGTTTTGGGGGAAATTCATAATTTGAAATCAAATACCATTTAAGAAAAGGCATGTAGCATTTTCAAGAAAATATGTGCCAGAAAAGAAATTGTGAGGAAATTGTGCAAGATGAAATGAATGCCATCCTAATGTAGGTACCATTCTACCACTCTGCCTTCTCTAAGTTCAGTTCCTATGAGGATGCTGACTAATAACAAACTGGAGACAGGACTCTCACATAAAATTGTAAATACATAAAATCACATATTGATACCTGCTTTATTTTGATGGATTTGTTCTAATGTTTTTTCTTGTTTTAAATGTTATGACATTTAAACCTAAGTTTACCTTTATACGAGCAGCATCTCTTCCATTATCAGCATTTTTTTCTCTCTCCTCTGGACCCACCTTTCAACTGGCTATATGAATTAAGACACTAATTCATAATAATTCAGTATTTGATGAGGATTACATTGCCCCTCCGCTTCCAAAACTTACTTGAGCAATAGTAAAATCTATTTCAGCTTTAGTAAAATCCAATATAGCAAACGCAAACTGTGCAATTAATCTTCAAGAAAAAGAAATGTAGTAACTAACTATACATTATTAGGCTGCATGTAAGTGTTCTTTTGCCATGGGGTGTTCAGGAATGAGAAATGTGTTTCTTTCTTCATTCTTGGCAGGATCAAATGACTAAATCAGGAAATTGGTCAGTCTCCTTTCTTCCAGAGACTCTTAATTATGTCCCCTTCAAAAAGATATTCATATCCACCATTAGTGGGACTGGGGTTTCTTGGCTATAGTTTCTTGGCTATAAAAAAGTACATTGATATAAAAGTAATCTTTCACAAAGATATCAAAACCTATTGTTCTTTGCTGCAAACTCTTTTCCTTCCAGTTGTTGTATACCTACTAGATAAGTGAATATGAAAAAGCTAATTATACTAGGAAAGCCCAACCTTCCTTCCTTCCTTCCTTCCTTCCTTCCTTCCTTCCTTCCTTCCTTCCTTCCTTCCTTCCTTCCTTCCTTCCTTCCTTCCTTCCTTCCTTCCTTCCTTCCTTCCTTCCTTCTGAGCTGACTCATCACATAGGCCATTAACTGTTTATCAGGGGCAAGAATGAATGATATTGTTGATTGTCTTCCCCTGCTCACCATAAAGGCAACTTTTACCTATCTTTTCTTGCTATGTCTTAAAAGAAGCATTGTCTGGATTACGTGCTGTGCATAATTTCATTATAGGCAAACTACTCCAAGGAGTTAGTATGTACAGGAATGTTCTTTTCTCTTCAGCCATGAGTCACTGATCTCCATCATTCTTTTGTCCTGGACTGCCTGCCCCTTCTCAAGGAATGAAATGTTCTTCAGTTCATTAGGACCAGTGAAAAGCTGAACAGGGGTAAAGTTGGACGAATGTTTATCTCTTCACAGTTAACAATATAAAAAATATGATAAAAAGTATGTAACTTCAGCATTAAATCAGATGCACCCTAGGCTATTGTGGTTGCATTCTAATTTTATGGTCTTCTGCAACGAACAAATTATACATCAAGGTAAAAGCATTCTGAGTCTTTTTTTCAAGCCTCCTTCACCTTCTGGAAGTGAATTTGTCCTTTGAATAATATAGTAGTTACCTTGCACTTATATGAAAAGTCAACATGGACAATAGGAATAAATAAATGGGTAAATAGATAAATATTTGAATGTACTTACTTAATTTATTTAATAATTATATATTATGTTTTATAAGATAAATAAATAAAATAAATAAATATTACAGGTAGCTGTCTATGGAGATTCTGAATTATCCAGGTCATGGTTCTTCCAAAGGTGCTTTTCAAAAGGCAATCGAACTTTGGAGGGTTTTTGGGGAGAGAGGAGGGGATTGGTTTTAAAAAAAGAGGTTCAAAAATAAACAACCCTAGGAAAGACCAGTTAACTTTTGAAAAGCACCTTTGGGATTACAGGTAGCTGTCACTTACTGACCAGTTATTCAGCAACTGTTCAAAGTTACAGCAGTACTGAAAAAAGGTACTTATGACCAGTCCCTGAAGTTTCGGCCATTGCAGGGGCCAAATGTGATCAAAATTTGGGCTTCCAATCACAGGGGTGCTTCAACTTTCCCTACCCACCTATCTTCCCCAATCCATGGGGGTGATCAAAAACATCCCAACAAAACTGCTTCAAAAGTTCTTGGGTGCGTGTAGCGATGTGCGGGCGAGCATTATCGTGAACCAACACCACACCGGAAGTGGTGCCATAGAAAATCCCGCCAAACGTGAAGATGCCAAAGGAGTATTGCTAGTGAAGTTCATGGAGCGTGGTTTGACCATCAATTCAGACGTCTACTGTGAAACATTACGGGGCATGCTGACTTCCAGTGTGGTGTTGGTTCACGATAATGCTCACCTGCACACGTTAAACGCACCCAAGAACTTTTGAAGCAGTTCTGTTGGGATGTTTTTGATCACCACCCCATAGCCCAGATTTGGCACCGAGCAACTACTACTAAGGAATTTCAAATCTTGTAAGACGTTATGACAAGTGCCTCAATTTGAATGATGATTTGACACTCATCAGGCCCAATCCTTCCCCTCCCTTTACCAATTCATGTACAATTTTTGGATGTTGCATTTGGGGTGGAAACTTTCATATGTTGCGAGGAGCTCCTGGGTCTTCACATTGGCAGCTTTCATGTCATTCTTTGGCCAGCTCACTATATCAGCAAGGTGTCATAGTTCTGATAGATGAGACCAACTAAAACAGAACTCTGAGGCTTGAGGTTTCCTTTAAGAACATGTTTATTGGTTACAAAGTATCGGCACTGTCAAAAGCGAAACCAAGACTAAAGTTCCCTCCAAAAGTTTACAGTACACAAAGTTAAACTTCCCACCCCATTACTATGCAATCAACTACATTTCACAAAAGATTAGTTTGGTGGGCTTTCTAACAGAAAGCTCAGCCTCCCAGCCTAACAAACAGAAATGACCTTGGTTCTCATGGGACAGAGAATTGTTTAAGCTAGCAGAAAAAAATCCACAACCACCCTCCCATTCTGGTGGCAACCGAAAACGAGCCAAATGGCTTCATTCAGGTCGTTGCAGAGTTGACATAAGACATATGTTTTCATATGGCATGGATCTTGTTCTTCCCACTGAGTTGGTTCTTTAGGACTGGTCTTATCTTTTGATAGTACTTGGATGTTGGTGTCTTTCCTGCCCCCTCATCATGGTTCCCATGTGACTATGGATTACCAAGGTACTTGTAACTGGTCTGTATGTCTGCTATGTGGCCAACTGGTAGTTCCAAGCCATCAGTCTTAACTACCTTCCCTCTCTTGACTACCATCCAGCCATATTTCTCTAGTCTGAATGACATCCCAATGTCATCACTATACATCAGTATCAGGTGGATGAGTGACCCAATTTCTTGTTCACTTTTAGCATACAGCTTGATGTCATCCACGTAGAGGAAATGGCTGGTGGTAATTCCACTCTGAAGTTGTATCCATATTCAGTCCTTATGATTATCTGGCTGGGTCCAACTCTATGCAGAACAGCAGTGGTGCATTTGATGGCCTTGAGTGGTATTCTAGTATTGTCTTACACAGTCCCACTGAATTCTTGAGGAAGCTTCTTAGTGTCTTGTTGACTTTGTATAGCATCAGCATTCATAGATCCCTAGATCCATGTGCGTTGGGTCATAGGCTTTCCTGTAGTCAATCTAGACTATATTCAGATTGGTCTATCTAGACCAGGGGTGTCAAACTGCCGGCCCATGGGCCGGACACATCACATGGAAGCCATGCCCACCCCATTGCCGGCAATGGCAAAACAGTCCCGATACATCGCGCGACATCATGTGACGTCGCGAGTTTGACAGGTCTGATCTAGACCATGAGTTTTGTACAACTGCTCTATCTATGAGCAACTGATGTGTTGAGCGTCTGGGGTTATTCCCAATGCCCTTCTGAGATATGCTGATGTTGTGGCCTATATCCTGCAGCTTAGCTCTATGATGCCTGATAGGATTTTCCATGTTGTAAGGAGGCAGGCTATTGATCGGTAGTTGAATGGTGCTGTTCCTTGTGGAGGTATTTCATGATCAGCACTGTCCTTCCTTGTGTTAGCCAGTCTGTGTGGGAGATTGTTGCTAGCAGCTGGTTCATCTGTGTTTCTAGGTGTTCATATGCTGTTGTTAGTTTCTGTAACCATTAGGTATGGCTCACGTCAAGGCCGGGTGCTGTCCAGCTCTTCATGTTTTTGACTCGTTGATGGATTCAGATGCTACTGTGAGAGTTTCTACTCTGGCAGGCTGTTGTGATACACTCTTGGATCATGCAGACACTTTTCACTGTGTCTTCTCTTTTTCCCATATGTTCTTCCAGTACTATACAGTTTCTGCTATTAGAGACTTCCTATTACTGTATTGTTCCACTGAAATTGGCAGTACACCTTGAATTTCAGTCAGGTCCTTGTATTTTTTAAGTAGCACAGTTTTATCCTTGAGCTTCACATCCTTCTTTAATTCCACAAGTTGACTAACCTCTTTCTGAATTTCCTTAATCTTAGCCTCTAATCTCATTTTCCAAGTGGGCGTATACAGCGGTGGGATTCAGCCGGTTCACACCGGTTCAGTAGAACCAGTAGCTAAATTTTGTTGAGTTTGGAGAACCGACTGAACCCATGCTGCTTCTGGAAGTCCATTCTAGGCCTCGGAGCCCACCGGAAGTGCGTGGATGTCATTTCCGGAAGTCCATTCTAGGCCTGGTGGATGCCTCCCAGGCCTAGAATGGCCCGGCGGAAGTGCATTGATGTCACTTCCGAAAGTCTGTTCTAGGCTTTGGAAGCCTGGAGGAGGCCTCCCAGGCCTAGAACAGCCCACAGGAAGTGCATGGATGTCACTTCCGGAAGTCGATTCTAGCCTCGGAGGCCCAGGTCTGCATCCATGCAGAGACCTGGATGTTCAGGTATTTGAATCCCACCACTGGGTGTATGTATTGCTTTTCATGATCATGTAGCCAAACATTTCCAGTATTACAGTGGCTGTAATGTATACCAATTTTTTGGCTTGAGTTATGGTTTTAGTAGGGAGAGTTCCATTGGCATCTTCTAGAATTCTATCTGATTGTACTTCTCCACTGGGCCTTGGTAACCAGTCTCAAAGGCTAGATTATCCATGATGTTATATGATGTTATAGGTGAGTATAAGATTGAATTTGTACCTGCCCCATCCTAGTCTAGCATCTTAACCAATCTTAGTCTAGCATTTTATCAATCGGTAGTGTGTTTTCAATAGTATCCAAATCAATATTTCTGTCGAATGCTTAACAATAATAAAATCCCGCAGTTAACAAAATAGTACATTATTTTTGTACTTCAATAACTTACCAAAAGTCAGTATAAATACAGCCTAATATTATGAAGAATCCACATAGTTAAATAAGAGATTCATTTTAAAAACCTTGAGAATATAGAAGAATTCTGATTCATTTTTCCTGTATAACTTTTCTGAATTACTGATACTTTTTGTAAGATTGTGTGATGTTTCTTTGACATAGCAGATGGCAGATATGAAAACCATGTTCTTAAGAAGTCACAAATTTGCCCTTCAAAAATAAAATGGTGATTGACCAATGTTAAAAGCTTATTCTTTCTCTTTTCTCTCTATATTCATAACCAGATAAACTACACATTAACAATTACAACTCTTGCCAAAATTGGGAAGCACCCTAAAACCCACATTGCCTGCTGCCTCCTTGTTGGAATGAACCAGCAGCCAAAATATATTTATTTAAGAAAATTTATATGGCTGACCAACTCACTCTCAGTGACTCTGGGCACCTTACAAAGATAAAAGGCCAATACAAGTACAATTTAAAAAAAAACTTAGTAATCTCCCCACCCCTATATTCCCTCTCCTTCAAAAACAAAAAAAATGATCTCTGAGTTTGTTTTCCTTGTGTGGTTTTAAAGTATTCTTTCCCCATATGTCACCTTGACTTTTTCCTGTCTGTTTGGGCTGGTGTGTTTTATTTCATTTCAGACTAAACTTTAACTGAGTCAATGATTACTATGATCTCCAATATATTCTAGAGTCACTGTTACCATATCACACATGCCTTGTGAAGGTTACTGGTTTGACATCCACAGGCGATTTTTTAAAGTGCTATTTCCTTCCCCCTGAGCTACCTCCTTTTTCCTGTATTTTTTTTTTAAATTAAGTCCAGCAGTGCACTATTCTATCATTTTTCCCAGTCACTTAAAGAATTGTTGAAAATCATTGTTCAAAATACAGCTCAGTCTGCTCAAATCATAGATCTCTTAGACCATGGAAAAGTGAGTCCTCTTCTACCTCTCTCCACTCATATTAAGGTCCTATATTGAATTTGAAACTGAATCTCCATCTACTATTTATTTCCTGATGAAGGTTTCTTTGCACTGAATGAATCATCCCTGAACAACTTTTACTAGATGATATCGTTGAAAGAAAAATATTCATCAGGGTCCAGTCCAAGCTGGGAATAAGCAAAATGGAGACTGCTTTAGAAAGAAAGTTGGAGTTTATTGAAGAGGAGAGCCAGACAGAAAGATGGCTCTGGGAAAGCTGACCACATGTAGTAGGGAGTGATGGGTTTTTATACCTTCTTGAGCTTTTGTTTGGAGTTGTTTCTGTGGCATGAACTTTGATCTGAGTCTGAATGTGTCTTTCTGGTATTCTGATTGTGGTGGGTTAATCCTATTATGTCCCAAAGGTCATATCCTGCTTCCCTGGGATGTGTGGCTGATGACTATGTCCTGTATTGGATTTTTTGGTGTGAGGGATTATGATATCTACATTTCTACAGAGCTGGTTTTTGCATGGGGCAAGGAGACTTGGGGCTATTAAGAAAAACTGGGCATGCTTTTCTGCCTTTTTAAGATCCTTTGAGGAAATATAGTATTCTGCCCTTTTTAATATTTCCTTCTCTGAGTGGGAGGCTGACTTCCCACAATACCATGGATGCTTGTGGATATTGTATATTTGCTAATGGGTATGAGATTCTGAAATGCAATACTGCTCTATATTAGCATAATGGTAAAATAAGGCCCTCATATAGCTTGCCCTGCACAGAATGGATAGGTCTATTTCTGCTTTTCTTACTAATATTAAAGCAGAAATCTTCGTATAGATTTTGTCTACACTCTCTTCTTCTAAACTCTCTTATTTTGTATTCAATAGTGATTTTCATTTAAACAGCTGGATTTTCTGTACAAATTAATTTCTACTCCTCAATTTACTTCAGTGTCTTTTTAAGAATTGTATTTGTATATGTTTTTGCAACACAGGTTGGGGTTTGGTTTTTTCATTAATAAAAGATAAATGTTTAGGCTCTTTGACAAAATGAGTAAACTATGAATCTTCATCAGAATATGTTACAGTATGGACAGAGGAAACTACATTATCTCAACAAAGACTGTTCCAGGAATGCCAGTGGATTTAGGTCATTTTAATAAGCAGGCAATTCTGAGAGGATGCACTGTCTCATTGAGCTGTCCCTGTGAACGAAATTCTATATTTAGTATATAAAAACTATAGACTAAACCAATAAATCAATTGTTATCTGAAACTTTTTGTATTGAACAGCATGGATTTAATCATTCTCTAGATTTAAGAAGTG
Organism: Azemiops feae; assembly: GCA_023970755.1. Taxonomy (NCBI): domain Eukaryota; kingdom Metazoa; phylum Chordata; class Lepidosauria; order Squamata; family Viperidae; genus Azemiops; species Azemiops feae. Next base: position 1,479,575 of record JALGBA010000158.1, read on the forward strand.
TCAGAAGTGCTCATAAGCTTCTACCAGAAAAAAGCAGCCAAAGGAGATTGAACTTCAGGATGCTCACGTCTCAATTTGAATTTGTATACAGTATAAAGCACCAGTGGCATCAAAATGCAAGATGTTGCTGTTTGTCCCATGTCCATGTGATGTCATTATATGAATGCCACATTTTTCACAGAAGCAATTCAATAAAAGTGAGACAAGAACAATCAAGAAGTCAAAAATCCATGGGAGAAAATTGGATTTTTAACATACAGAACAAAATATTTGAAGCTTAACAAGGCACCATTTTAGTCAGGATTTTGCATTTACAATTATGCAGTTTTTCAATGAAGCAAAATACCCAATGCTCTTGATTTCTTACAAAGGCCGCAGTTCTTCAGGTCATGCATGCTCCAAATATTTTTTTTGAAAGCTTCCAAAATCTGATTTATATGCAACAACCAAAGTGATATCTAATGATCAATTTTGTTACTGATTAAATAACCATCCAGTTATTGTTCAGTAATGGACAGTGTCCAAGTCAAATAAAATTAATAATTCATAAAATGCATGATTGAAGTGAAGGTTCTAGAAAGGAGATAGATATAATAAGATTTTTTAAAGGTTTGAGATACTCCTGGCCAGTTCAAGGTGTCTAACATTGTGGCCCCTTTTCCATTTATGACTCCTGGTGAGCTTTTCTAAGTCAGAAAAAAGTGGGAGCACACGCAGCTGTGCTCAACATTTCAAAAAGTTGTCAACATAGTGTTGACACTGTTGAAAAGTTGCCAAGTAGACCAGACTGCCAATCAGTTGCTCAAAATGTCCTGGAAATAATGTATTTTAAAATGACCATTGAAAAAAATTGACAGAGAGGAAGAAAACAAAGACTGTAACTCAGTATTTCATTTGGAAGTGTGTCTGGGAGACGAGGTAAAGCAAGCAGTCTGGAGACTGGGCAAAGTGATGTGTGTTTTGGTGTTGTTTGCAGTTTAGTTTTGCTTGCTTTTCCTCTGAGCCTTGCCTGCTTGTCTTCTGTGACAAAGGTTTGATTGTTCTGCTTTTACAGAACTCTGGATCTCACCAATTTACTTCTGCCAAATAAGTATTATAACAGGTACTCAAAAGTGCATTTATATTTTGTGTTTGTGGTGGTCAGAATTCATCTCTCCCTTGTATTCAAGTTCACATGGAAATTATTTTTCTTTCTTCATAGTATGTCTTCTGGGAAATTAGTATTTGGTGAGTGGTGATGCTCATTATGGCAACAATATTATGATAATGTCAATGACATGCATTCAGACTACAAAAAAGGGCCCACTGATCCTCAAAAGATTGAACAAGAGAATCATAGACAGTAAGCAGAAAATGTGTAGCCTGATAGAACTGATTGATGTGTAGAACTTTGCAGAAAAGATTAAAGCAATTTGGGAAACTTAGGGTACATCTGGGAGATGTTTCCTAATATATATTATCATATAAGATGATAATATATTTATATTTATCAGTTACATTGATATCTCACCTTTCCTCCAGGAGCTCAGGGTAACATGCAGTACTCTGTCCTCCCATTTTCCATCATGACAAAACCCCAGCATGGTAGGCTGGGTTGAGAAAGTCCCAGGTCACTCAATGAACTGTTATAGCTGAGGCTGAACTGTAATCTGGGTCTTCCTGGTGTCATTCATATTCCTCAACACTTACACCACACTGAAAACTAGTAAGCAAGCAGCAATATGGCAAGTCTAACTACAATTCACATTCCCAACTGCCAAATATATCTACAGCAGCCGACTTAGGAATTCCGGGAGTTGAAGTCCACAGCTTGTAAAGTGGCCATAATTGCCCACCCCTGATTTACAGGATTATATTAAAGCAAGGTGACAGTTATTTTACCATCTAATGTTCAATTTAAGCAACCAGACCTTCAAATTAGACACAGGTATGAAAAGAATAAATGGCCCATGTTGAAAAAAATGTTGACAAACTTTTCCCTGACATTATAAACCTTCCCCTTTCATTCTCCAGGAATGAAGTATATGATGCCAATGCATTCATAAGTCTTCATCTAAGTCCTTCATGAACTCAACATCAAATGTCCAAATAAGCCTGAAGGGCCCAGTAATCATAAATGACCACAGTGAATCACTTTCAGATTTGAAAGCTTGTACTGGTTGATCAACTGGCCCATAGATATGGGTTTATACACATAATAAATCAGCTTAGGAAGGAATGTTTTGGAGCCTTTTGTGTGAAGCACTTTACTCCTAGACACAGCTTACATTTCAATGCATAGCATTATGGTTCATTCCACAGTAAGCCTGATGTTTCTACTGGATTTGGCATTTTTAGTAACTGAATGAGTCCTTCCCAAGGGCCTTGGAGGTGTTATAGTTTCATGGTGTTGTAAGCTGTTCCAAATAAATTTGCCTTTATTTGGTGATTTTATCAATGCCAACGGTGTTCAAGTGGTACTCCAGAGGTTTTGGGATTGCTGCCTATTACTCTTTTCTTTTGCCACAGTTGTTCTATTTATATTTTCAGGTCTTTATATTTTATACTCTTCTCCAGTTCATTCTCTTCTAACCTGCTGTCTCTAGGTACTAAAACATCCACTATCCAAACTTTTTTTGTCTTATCAACAATTGTCAAGGCTGGGGTGTTATATAGCAGGTGCTTGTCTCTTTGAATTCTAAAGTCCAGAGTAATTTAGCTTCTTTATTTTCTATTACATTGTCTTTTTTATGTCCCACCAGTCCTTGCTTCCAAGCAAATGGTATTTCTTGCAAATATTCCAATGCACCATTGTTATTATTACTGTTATTAATTACTATTGTAAACAGAGCTTGGCCATTTGGGCTTTTGTTCCATGGAAAGCAGATGGACACTAGGAATTAGATTCTTGGTTTAATTGATTTCAACTACATTACCCGTTATTCTCTTTCAGAAACTCACTGTTGTCTTCATAAATATCACCCAGAAGCAGCAGTAAAAGTATTTAATATTATTAGCAGTACTGTGTCTCTTTAAATGAACTCAAATGGTTATTGTTTGTAGATGAAGGCCTCAAAGAGGCTTTTAATTTTCAATTTACCTTCATCACTGTGCATCAGACTGTTCTAAGTTTTAAATCAGTTGCCTCACTTTGTGATTGTGGGATGTAAGATGTCACTCAGCTACGCTGTAACATAATACATGTCACCTGAACAAGGGAAAAAGCTAATAAATTGCTCAAATGATGACAGATTCATAGGGGATTTGCACACATACAGCACAGATGTCCGCAGGAAAAGTCTTTTCACATCTTATATTACATTGGCTTTAACACAAGGAATGACCTATACTATGAAGAACAATGCACTCTTTTGCCCTGCATGTTGTAAGAGTGCTGATGTCATTTCAATGCTGTCAGCACCACCATTTATCAACATCGCTCATGTGGTAAGTACAGTACTCCTTAATTTTGAATGTGTGATCAAAACTGGGGGAATAACATGCTATAATGAAATAGTATAAGCTGCAATCTGAATATAAACACTGTTAATTCTAAGTATTCATGGAAGAAGGCATCAGGCTAGCTGGATGATCTTAGGCATGTCACTCTCTCTTGGTCCTAGAAAGGAGGCAAGGACAAACCACTTCTGAAAAACCTTGCCAAGAAAACTGCAGGGATTGGTCCAAGCAGTTCCCATAAAACAGGAGTCTTCAAACTTGGCCCTTTTATGACTTGTGGACTTCCTCCCAGAATTCCTCAGCCAGACACTCTAGCTGAGGAATTCTGGGAGTTGAGGTCCACAAATCATAAAAGGGCCAAGTTTGAAGACCCCTGCCATAAAATCAAACATGACTGAATGGAGAAAAAAAATGAAATACTCTGTACTTGTGTATTATTAAGGGTATTTATTAAGCAAAAATCAAGAACACAGGGGCATAACCTCAAACTGACATGAGGGAAGTTCAAAAGTAATGTTAGAAAGTACTACCTCACAGAAAGAGTAGTGGAAGCTTGCAACCAATTTCCAGCTGAGGTAGTGGGTCAATCATCAGTAACTGAGTTTAAACATGCTTGGGATAAACACATGTTCATCATCTGGCAAAAATGTAAAATAAAAAAATAAAAATAAAATATAAAAATAATAATTTAAAAAATGATAAATAAACCAAAAAGAAATATAATCAGAGGGCAGACTCAATGGACCACTAGGTCTTTTTCTGCCATCAGTTTTCTATGCTTCTATGTTTCTGTACTTCAAATATTTATGAAGTTATCCAAAAGATGTTTGTCTCCATCTATCAGTATTTTATAAGACTTCTTTGCTTTAATCTAAGTAATATTTTTCTCCCCCTCAAGACGCATGAAACCCTTACTTGGCACTGAAGATGAATAAGGTGTAGCGCTGTATGCTAATTAGAATCCCACAGTGCTCTAGATCTCAGCCAATAAGATTTCGTGGAAGGTGCCAACTTAATGAGTTATATATGAATTCTTTGAGTAGCCAAATAATGCCATTCCAAAGGCATGAAAATATTGGACTTAGAAATTACAAAGTTAGAGATTTTTTTAAAAAAAACTAAATGGAGAAAAAGCTCCTAAAATACTCCCCTAAAAAATTAAATATTTTCATTGGGCACTGAATATTAAATGGTTGCGTTAGGTGACTGTGGGATAGAGAATAAATAAAGACTATTCTGTAAATAGAAATTATTGGCTGGCTGACTGAAACTCTGAAAAAAACAATATTACCTTCATACATGCTGCTTAAAGGAAGCATAAAACAGTGGTAGCTTTCTGATGAATACTGTAACCAGCTACCTCATACTGTAGAATAGAGGAATTCCATGACATCAGGGGAAAATTCTATCACTTTTGATTTAAAAGCAAGGATAGAAAATGCAGTATGACTGGAATGGGTTCCAGTAAACAGAGTACTTTTGGCTCAAATCAGAATGGTTTATAAAATGCTACAAATATATGTTGTGAACTTATGCAGGTACAAAAAACATCCTAAATAAGAATTTTATATTTTCTGTATGATATATCTCCAATTTTTTAGATTGTGATCAAGAAAGGTGATCCTAGAGGGGTGTGTGAAATGAAAATTCTTGCAGGTTTCTAGAAAATATTCCCAAAGTAAAGTCATTTGTCCATTCATTTTTTATGTGCTGGAAACTGAGATCCCAGCATAAATGTGTCAAAATATATTTGCAGTGCAAAATGGAATAAATGCTTAATTTGAAGTTTTTTTAAAACATTTGCTACATATGTTACATGACAGAAATGTATATATATTTTTATATGCTAACTCTCCCATTGCCCCTGTAAAATGTTTACTATATATAGAACACCTTCTGTGACCAATCAACTGAAATACATAAGAATAAGCTGTGCTTCAGTGAATTATTAATGCTATCACAATCAATTAAAAACATTTGAAAGGAATTTCATTGCATTCTTTTTTTGTCCTCCACATATTATGATAAATCATTGCTACTGCTTCAGTTTGTAGTTTTCCTGGCAAGATTTCCCCCCCCCCTCCAATACTCAAAAGACATAAAATTTTGTGCAATTGGTTTATATAAAAATCTTTTGTTCGTGATATGACATGGAGTAGGCAAGGGCTGGATTTAATTGGCTTCTATCTCTTAAGGATTTTTTTTACTTCCATTTTTAGCAAAGAGAATTCTTACTATGAACTTTAGGATACATTGGTCACAAATCCATAATAAATCAGTTACATGAAGACACTGATCTGATGCTCATTCTTCTTTATAATTCATATTTCTGGCCCATATATTTTCTGGTTACATTTTTATATCCATTTTTTAATCACGGTCTCTAGCAACTATTTTTAAAAGGCAATTGGGGAACTTAATTTGGCAAACAAGGAAAAATCAAAAGCTGGGTTTATAAAGATCAGTATACTTTCATCCTATTTTTATGTTATAACTTGACCAATAGATTTTTGAGAAAAAAAAGCCCTCATCACCATTGTTTATTTTTTCCTAGATAAGTTTTGTAAAAACAAAATTAGCCTGTATTTTTTATATTTTCTTTATTTAAGAAAGAAAAAAATTAAGTAGCACCATTTCATTCCAAATAAAACAATCATAATTTAAACTTATGATATACTATTTATGCCTTGTGTATAATGGCATTAATCTTATGAAGAATATTTCCCTGTTTTGTTGTATATGGAAAAATTACATCTATTATCTTATGCTACTTATTCATTAATTTAAGTACACATTCTTCCATTTGGTCAGAACTATCGTAAAAGGTTTTAGCAGTGTTAATTCCTACCAACCTAGAAAGTGTTAACATATTTAATGAGGCAGATACATTGTGTGCAACATCTATGCATTTCCCACTTTTTTAGTTTTTTATAATAATATTTGTTTTAAGAGTATTTTTGCATTTTAATGATGATTTTATTGTGTGTGTGTGTGTGTGTGAGAGAGAGAGAGAGAGAGAGAGAATATCTCCCTCCATCTCATTTTTTTTTTTTTTGCAGGAAATGAATTATTTCATACCACTGAATATTCCATTCCAGAACCAAATGTATTCTTGAAATAAACTATTAAACATAACCACCAGCAGCTAGCAGTTGCAATATCATGGCCTGTTTTTTTGTTTTAAAGTCGGTTTCATCCTTTGTTCAAAATCAGCAGGGGAAAAATATCCTATGGTCAATATCTACCTCCACTCCAAAGAAGATTCAGAAAGAGTTAAAAGCGCAAATAAAATTATGAAAGCCTAATGGTATTTTTATAACAGAGCTCCTGCTATTCAGCTGTATTTCAGCAAAAACATTGCACATTTTGATGACTGTCAAAATTTACATAACTTACTCTACATGAATTAACTATGAGGTATAAAATGCAACTTTGGCTGAATAAAACCACAGCAATTGTAATGCAGGATTTCAGGCAGTACTAAAATAATATGACATCAGAAAAGCCAGCAACAGCAGCAAAATACATGAATATGATGCAGGGCAAATTAGTTAACATTTAGAATTCTTATACAGAAAGAAGAGACCAGAAGAAATATGTCGAAAAGTGTCAGTGAATCTCCCACTGTTTTTATTTGAAATTTATGCCACATTATACACATTAAATTATTACTTTATAGAACTAGTATAGTGTTGTACAATATCATTTGAAATATGATGTATGTTGTATTGGCGATGTGTACAATCTGTGATATGGCCCTGAAGAGCAAAGACTGACTTACCATACAAAATAGGAAGAGATGACTTTTAAAAAGCTAGTGCATTTTGAAAAGATTGAAGTATAAAAGAAATAAATCTCAGTCTTGAAAACATTTCTTCTGAAGATTCTTACCCTTTATCTGATAGGAAGGAAGGAAGGAAGGAAGGAAGGAAGGAAGGAAGGAAGGAAGGAAGGAAGGAAGGAAGGAAGGAAGGAAGGAAGGAAGGAAGGAAGGAAGGAAGGAAGTCATAAGGACTTGGTGGGGGAATCTTTGTTTCTTTCTAAAAGCCTAAAAGTTATACCCAACTGCAGCACGAAGAGTAAAGAGGTTGTTATTCATATTAACTACATTTACATTCCCATCGCAACATCCAGAGAGCTAATAGTGGGGTTATTAACATAACAAACGTAAATGTTCTATATAAATAATACTGTTTCAGGCCAGCAACCGCTCATCTGACAGCATTTAGGCACAGGCTCAACATCTGTTTATGAACACTTTGCCTAATGATATCATCAGATATCATTAAGTGCGGCAGAATACAGCACAGAGGCAGGTGCAGCTGCCTTCAGTACCCATCACAGAGGAAGAAAAGAGCTGCATTCCCGATCCGAAAACCCATCATTAGGACAATTTTCTTCGACAAACCAGCCCTGTGATTTCAATCTGTATATCACCTGTAATTGTAGTTTTTAGCAAGAAGCTGATTCTATACATTTAGCAACGGATCACGTTGATGGCCTGAATACTGGAAACACATTTGTGGTACCAGCTGCAGCGGCTTTTTTTAGAGCCTGTGTTAACAAAATACTGCTAACAAGGCAATGCTTGGAGTGCAGCTTTGTTTCTCTTTCTTGTTCATGGTGTTTAGATGTGCATAATTATGGAAATTAGTGATTGATTGCTTCTCAATAATAATTGATTATTGGTCACTGAACCTTCGCCAAAGCACTGCACCAGGAGGTGAGCTTGGGAGCTCAGCCGTTCTCCGACATGGAAAGGAAGGGGCCACAAAATTCTCAGCTTGTGCATCACTTGCCATGATAAACAGAGCAAAGGGATAATCGAGTGTCCCAAAGTCTCGCTTGCCTGCAGGCAAATTGTAGAGATCATAGCAAGCCCGTCGAATTCTCCCTATGGACTGTGTAAGAAACATACATCATTTTTATATATGTCAGTTGCTCTTTGATTTGAAAACAGTTCTGATATATTTCTTTTTCTTTCGCGTCGGTTTTCTTAACTTATACAATTTATGTTTATATGTGTTCACAAAAATATGTGTATATTGCAATTAAGACTCTCCTTAAAAGGAAAGAGGCACAAATTTGAGTTTTACAAACAAAACGGTCAGGCTAAAAAAATTACTATACTCTTCTTTTGATATCTTCTCCATTACAATATCGCTATCTTTGATTAAAATATGCAAAACTGAAGAAATATAAAAAAAAATTCTGGGGATGACTTTCTCAAGACAAGTTATCTAAGCAAGTTATATTAAACCCAATATAAATCTTTAACTCCAGTTTGTATGTTTCCCCATTTCTGGAGACTACGAACAGCAAAATCACTCATATGAAGCTTACGGAAAATAGAAAATAGAACTATCAAAAACCTGATAATAATAGCAATTCAAATATTTAAGACAACATTAAATACCCCAAGGTTAAAAAACAGTTAATAATAATAATAATAATAACAACAACAACAACAAACATCGTCATCATCTTAGGATGAAATCCAGTGGGCAAGTGAACTCTTTTACTCATCTTCTTTGCAGCTCCAACACGTGTCTTAAAACCTGCTGAGATGCTTTGTGAGACCTTCTGGAGCAGATCTTTAGGGAGATGGAACAAGTAGATGGGAGAATCACCTTTCTCTTGTATTTCCTTATACTGTATGAATACAATCTTGCTACTCTGTTTTTCCCCCCCTTTGGTTGTATTTATAAAGACACTTATTTCACTTAATTCAATATTTTTGCTTAATGTGAAGTCCACTGATGTTTAGATTTTGTGTTTCATTTTAACAGTACTTAGGTAACTAAATGAATAAAATCTCAAAATTTTACAAATTGCTTCAAGATAAAAGATTAGCTTTCTTCAACATCCATGGCAAACTCTATCTGTTACATTGGACCAAACAGCTACTGCATGTGTTTACATACATATCAGCTTCCTCCCTGTCGCATCAGACATTGTGCCCAAGTTAAATAGGCTGTTGATTAAGAAATACAATTGCAAATTTCTCAGTAACTGGGTAGATCTCTGCATGTGTTTCTGATCAACATTGTTTATGTTATAATATTAATGTATTAATTTCAAAAAATAATTTAATTCCTCATATTTGTCCTAGCAGATTTTTCCATATTTACCTTCATATTTCCTTGGGATATATATTTACAAATACCAGTTAATACTAAACATGTAATAAAAATATGCAAGTAGCCACAGGGAAAGATATATAATAAATATAGATGGTTAATTTAATTTTCATCATCTGCTGCAATGCTTACAAAAACTGATTTCTTCAAGTTTCTGTTCTAATTGAGATAGAATTCTCATTGGCACTTATTTGCTGTTTTAAAGGAAAGGAATAGCACATGCATAGTTGCAATTAATGTTAAGTCTCCTTTAGAGAGAGGCCTGCAAACTTTGACCTCTTTCACAGAAAGGATCGTGGCTATCTCCATCAGTGACTTTCAACTTCAACTCCAAGTCTTTATTGCCTAAATTAAGAAAAAATTCTGCCGCCACCCTGGAAAGACAGAGGCAAAACAGAATACAACTATTTTTCCAAACTAAAAGCACAGCAAGATATTTATAGATAAATCTTCAATGTAGAAAACTACTTACATATACAAATCAGAAAGTTACCTGTAGAAGTTCAAGAGCATATGGAACGTGTAAGCCTTCATGTATGAAAAATATCATGTATAGCTTTACTGATGTAAGAAATGCTGGAATACAATACATCTCTCTTTTTTTTTCATCACTACTCAGTTCACAGATTGTGTTGGACTCATATTTATACATTATACATTTTCAGCAAAAAAGGAATACTGCAGTAACTCTCTCTCTCTCTCTCTCTCTCTCTCTATATATATATATATATATATATATATATATATATATATATATATATATATATGTCTTTAATAATTTTAAATATTGGAATCCCAGGTATGGACATTTAAAGTCAATTAAATAAAATAATGAACTCTGGGATATTAGAAAAGAACCATTACCAACCAGTGATTTATCCTCCATCATATACAAAATTGAATGCAATACATGCCAATGTAACTACATTGGAGAAACATCAAAAAGACTTAAAACAAGAATACATGAGCATGTTTTAGCAATAAAAAGGCAGGAACAACGCTCCCAAGTCTGGACTCATATATTCGAACATGGCCACACTTTCAACTTTAAAGAGGCAAAAGTCATAGCTCAAGATTCCACCAAAGGCGGCCGTCTTCTAAAAGAAGCTTGGTTTTCAGACTGCCATTCCATCAACAGACACATTGACCTACTACCCCCTTACCAAACCCTAAAAAGTCACTTACAGCAACACAAAACACCTAAACACTTCAACTCAACCAACAACAACACGATAACACCACCTCAGCCACATGCCAAACTCCTAACCAACATAACAGACACCCTTTCTTCAACACAACTCTTTTCATCTAATCCAAATAAAGAACACAACTCTAACACAACCATGACAACTTGCACAACCAACACAACACATCCTGACACTTTCACACACAGAAGCAACAACACTACTGACCACTGCATCCATGACACAAACATCCAAAACATAAATCCAATCTCACAAGACACTCACACACAACAAAACATACACACACAAGACCTGAACAGAAGCAGAATATTAAGACCTAGACCAGAATTGACACCTGCAATAAAACAAGCTGTTACAACCCAATTCCAAAACTCTGCAAAACCACCCACAACAGACAAACACAACAAACAACCACACACAAACATTCTAATTGATTATACACAACAATACACACACACGCAGCAACCTTACTCTGGAAAAACTGCGAAATCCAAAAGAGTGACTCCTATAACAATAACGATTCCACAACGTTCCAAAAAAAGGGGGGGGAAATAAGGACAAGCAAACCACTTACATGCCCTACGAGGGCATCTACTTTCTCTCCCTGCAGATCCGGTCCCACAGCACCTGCACGTGAGAGGGCAAGACGAACATCAAAACTGCCCTCTACGGAAGGAATCCAGCCGGCACAAGACTTCACGCAATGCCCCGAAAAACCTCGCGCCGAACAGCTGATGAGAGCGATCCGACTTACGCGCCAAACAGCTGACAGATCCAGTCCCACAACACCTGCACGTGAGAGGGCGAGACGAACATCCAAGCTACTCTCCACTAAAAGAATCCAGCCGGCACAAGACTCCGCGCGGCTCCCTGTTAACCTCGCGCCGAACAACTGACAGGCACGCTCCGGCTTGCGCGCCTGACAGCTGTCAAGCGCGACTTTTAAATCTTGTCGGGAGACTTTCTACTGTATACCTACTACCGTCAATGTGATTTTTCTAAACGAGCTTCCTAAGCACGCTATGTGCACATGCCACAATGTAACCGTTTTCCAACTGTTATGTGAATTTATGCACATGCTCCCTTGCCATTTAGCCCTTTGCTCTGATGATGTTAACAGGTTGTTAACGAAAGCTTAGCAATAAAGAAGCCTTTTTCTAATATCCCAGAGTTCATTATTTTATTTAATTGACTTTAAATGTCCATACCTGGGATTCCAATATTTAAAATTATTAAAGACATATATATATATATATATATATATATATATATGTCTTTGGTAATTCGGGTTTTCTCCCGCGTAAAATTGAAAGTGTTCAATTTTTGACACTTTCAATTTTACGCGGGAGAAAACCCGAATTACCAAAGACCTACATACAAACACCCGTGAAAACCTCAGAAAACATATATATATATATATATATATATATATATATATATATATATATATATATATATATATATATATATATATATATATATATATATATATATATATATATATATATATATATATATATATGTATATATCTTTGATAACTGCAAAAATACGAATCCCGGGCATATCTGTTCAATAACACAGTCCTCGATCTCCGGGAGAAATATAAACCAGCTGTTTATTGTTAAAAAGTTTAAAACAATAAAAACAACTATTTACAATATTAAAACAACTTAGCTTTCGCTGGTCCTCTGCCAGCATCCTCAGAGTAAAGTTTTGGGGTGGAAATTACTTTTATAAACCTTGCTAGCCTAACTGCTTACTCATTGACCGTGTGATAGGGCCATCCGTCCTGGCTGACCGTAATTGCCTTAATTGTCCCGCCTCCTCTTTTTTGCACTCCAGTTCTCCAACCTTCCTCCCTCCCATCCTTGTCAATCCCCTCCTTCCTGGCGTTGCCGCCGTTGGCTTGCTTTCCAGCTGCTCCCCCGTACTCGTTCTGGGCCTTACACCCAGATCCGGTGTCTTAGATGCCTTCCCATTGCCGCTCCCCTCCCGACCAAACACTCCGTATGAAAACGATGCGCCCTAAGGAACCACTGCCAGAAGAGGAAAAATCATCGGTGGTCTATAGGGTGGACTGCAAGGATTGCCAGTGTAATTACACGGGAGAGACGGCCAAACGGATAAAAACCAGGGTACATGAACACAAATTGGCCGTCAAAAGGCAGGAGCAGTATTCCCAAATATGGACGCATATGGTGAATAATGGACACTCATTTGACTTCATGGGGGCAAAAGCCATCGCCCAGGATGCCTCCAAAGGAGGGTGCCTACTGAAGGAGGCCTGGTTCTCAGATGCGGGCTCGATTAATCGACACGTAGAATTGCCCCTGGCATATCAGACATTAAAAGCATATCTGGACGTGCGGCCCGGAATGGCCAATGGGGGGGCAGTGAGGATGCCAGACCTAGCCGCGCGACCCAAAACGCGTGTGGGGGTGGGGGTGGAAGGCGCATCAGGAGCGATGACACCAGGAAGGATAAGATCGGTAAGGAAGGGAGAGGGTGGAACTGAGGGCGAGGCAGCAGGTGGCTCAGCTGAGCTTAGGCAGATGAGGCAGAAGGATAGGATGCGGCTGTGCATCCGCACACCCAGGCATGCAGAAAGATTGGAAGGAATAGGACCCAGGGGGGTAGATAATGGAAGGCAGGTACAGCGGATGGTTCAAAGGGATAAGAAGGAGGGGGGGAAGGTGAGGCAGTTGGCTAACGCACCAACGGCAGCAACATTAGGAAGGATAGGATCTGCAAGGATGAGAGGAGGTGAATTCAGGAGTGAGCCGGCAGATAGCCCAGCTGATCGTAGGCAGACGAGGCAGAAGGACGGGATACAGCTGTGCGCACGCACATCCAAGCGCGGAAGGAAATCGGAGGAAATAGCACTAATAGGGATAGATAGTGGAAGACAGGAACAACGGGCAGACAAACGGGATGGAAAGGAGGGGAGCGGCAATGGGAAGGCATCTAAGACACCGGATCTGGGTGTAAGGCCCAGAACGAGTACGGGGGAGCAGCTGGAAAGCAAGCCAACGGCAGCAACGCCAGGAAGGAGGGGATTGACAAGGATGGGAGGGAGGGAGGTTGGAGAACTGGAGTGCAAAAAAGAGGAGGCAGGACAATTAAGGCAATTACGGTCAGCCAGGACGGATGGCCCTATCACACGGTCAATGAGTAAGCAGTTAGGCTAGCAAGGTTTATAAAAGTAATTTCCACCCCAAAACTTTACTCTGAGGACGCTGGCAGGGGACCAGCAAAAGCTGTTTTAATATTGTAAATAGTTGTTTTTATTGTTTTAAACTTTTTAACAATAAACAGCTGGTTTATATTTCTCCCGGAGATCGAGGACTGTGTTATTGAACAGATATGCCCGGGATTCGTATTTTTGCAGTTATCAAAGATATATATATATATATATATATATTACTATACCAATAAAGGAAAATATTTGTAGCTCGGGATTACCTAATTGAACAATGAAGCATCTGCAAATAAACAACTAAGATCAGAAAACGCCAAAGACCTCATATATAATTATACATCACATAAAATTTACTAAAGCACCCAGTTATTGCGTAACAGCAAATAAGCAATAGAGGGTGCATATCAACTGGAATTTTAGCTACATTGAAAAGAGATAGTAGCCATAGTGAAACAATTAATTCGTTCTAAAATATTAAAGTAAATTGAAATGGGAAATCCATTTCTCAACTAATACAATAAAGAATGATAGTTTAAAAACATGAGATATAAACGTGATACTTCATATCCAACCCAGTCCTAAAAATTATAAAGTTCTGCTCAGCACATTGCACATTTGAAATTCTAGACAACATACCCAGATTCCACTTCTAATATGACAATAATAAAAATAATAGTGATACGTCCTATAAGGTTATTACTAAGATACCTGTGTGAAGAACACTTTCAACAAGTGCTAGGAAAATATTAGAAAAGATAAATCTACAAGCTCCATGGATACCCTATGAATGCTCAGTGTCTGGTGGTAACAGCAGGAGAAAATAACACTTTTCATGTAACCTCAAAGAAAGTTCCTTATTATCTAGATATTTTTCTCTAACAGTGATCAGTCGGATGCATCCTACTTAAAAAGAAACTACTGGATTAGTGGTACTTCTTTTACTTCCTATTAGTGAGACTTTTCTTATGATAATTGTTTAATTGCAGCATTTCAATGCCTCTTTTTGATAATGCCATTTGAAATCATCACCTTGGTTCAAGACTATTTTAAATTAAAAAGCAATCTGCCCCACACCTTTGACTTACAGATGAAAAGTAGAACATTCCCTTCATTTATGGTTAATCTGCCTTATTTACCATGAAACCTATTCTTAATGTTATTAAGTATAATGGGATAAAAATTAAGAATAATTTATTTGATTATTTACAACATTAACACTTCTCTTCATGGCCTCCCCTCCTCCCTGCCATGTCTCCTCAAAAGGAATTGGGGAACATCCAAACAGCATGTAGGGGGGCTCCTAAAAGCTGCATGGGAAAGGAAGAAGAACTCTAAATCTGTTATCAGGGTAACTCTGTAGGCAGCTGAGAGGTTGGGAAGGAAGAATGATCCTCCTGGGTTCAGTAATAGCTTTTGAGCCAAGTTCCACCCATCCCATGGCCCTCAGTGTGGGACCTGCTTATAGAACAGCATGTCTGACCAATGGTGGGATTCAGCCGGTTCGCACCACTTTGACAGAACCGGTAGCTAATTTTTTTGCTGCCAAGGCCCAGAATGAACTTCCGGAAGCAGCATCCACACAGAGAACTGGTTCACATATTTGAATCCCACCACTGTGTCTGACCCCTCACAACCAGTTCTATGGAAAATGTCATGAAGCCAACAGAGAATCCAGTTAGTAATTCAGTTGCTTTAGTGATTCTACTGTTTTAATCTACTTTAGCCTCACAGAGTTTTCTACGATTTGACAGTTGTAAAAGTCGAAATTATAAATTACATAAAACAAAACAAAACAACTTCTGGCCCTGTGCTACATCTAAAGCCTCATATCATTTATAACCAATAATGGGGGCAATAATTTTCCTCTTCTCTGAAAGAAATTATCAAGTGTCTCATTTGCAACCATTTCATTCTTTAATTCCATGCAGCGCTTAACATTGCTGGGTTAATTTCAGAAAAGTGCTTTGTTCCTTCAAACTTGAAAACTCTTGTCCGAGTCCCCCAAAATTTGCCCATACCTATGAAACTCTGATCAAGACATATATCAAATATACATCTACAGCAAAAGAAGGCAATAAAAACAAAAGCCAATTTTCAATCTTCAATAAAACACATTCAATTAACAACTAGTACTTAATCAGCATTCAACTTGAAGACTTAAGAAGCACTGAACAGTTATGCCTCGGCCTTTTCTTCCAACTGCTATTAAATAAGCAGAAATATCATCTGTTAAAGTTCCCTGAAATTCAAGATTTGGTGATCATGACCCCAGAAACCGACAAGTCTCCAATGTTTTTCTACATTCAAAGGAGTTAATGTAATATCCAAATAAGACAGCTGGAAGTAAACCTCCTAAAACTACAATTCAGCTGATTTAAGGAGGAAATGAACATCAAACTGCAACTGCCTAAGATGTCGTATTTCATTAGATCCAGTGTGCAGCATGTTCCCACTTGTTTCTTTTTCCATTTTCATTTTTTTTACAACAGTCCATGCGTTGTTGTGTTGTTGCAGCAAAAAGAAATAACCACACTAATCACATCATTTGCTTTATTCTGTGTACAGTGGGCAGAATTGCTGGCCCTTCTGTTGAAATACAGCTCTTCCTTCCTCACCCAGCTAATTTAGCTATGATAGCTATTTAGAGTACTATCATTTGTTCAATTTACCTTTTCAATTGATAGCTGACAATGTGTTGTTCTAAGAGCATCCATTTAAAAACATGATTTGCCATTTGCAACATTTACCACCTGCTCCTAATGCTTTGCTCTTGGGTAGAAAAAAAGTATCAGCAGAGCAGTAGGTGGAACCAGAAGCAAAATGCTTACACTGGGGAACATATTTCTCCCTTTAAAAGTCCTCTATTTTAACAGCAGAGTTTTGTAAAGGAGAGCAAAATGTTTATGAATCATCTGTCAGTTTGCTGATTCCAGTAGTCTGGAGTTTTTGTTTTATCTATGTTTTCTTTGTTTGTTTGTTTTTAACACTTGTGATCATTTGTGTCTGTGAACCTTCTTATGATTATTGCATGTTGCTTTAAAATGATGCATAGGTAGAGGTTTTTGCCAAGCTAGCAAAAAACAAACAAACAATCATTAAAAACTGGGTGACACATCTGTGTCAGTCAAATAACTTCAGTCATTCAGAGAGGGCCCAGGAGGGGCTAAACCAGTTGTCCAACCTTGGCAATTTTTAAGACTTGTGAACTTCAGCTCACACAATGGCTGGCTGGGGAATTCTGGAAGTTAAAGTCCACAAGTCTTAAAGTTGTCAAGTTGGACACCCCTGGGCTAAACTGTATGACTTCAAAGTGCAGGATGGTGATTATGAGTGTTAAATTGTTCTGTACATAAAAACACCCTGCAGGAAACTAGCATACTAGGAAGAAAAGTTCTTTACCCAGCTGTCTGGTATGTTATTATTTTTTTTCCGGGGTGCATTTGGTTTATACATTTGGTATACATAGAGTGATTAAAATAAAAATAAAATGGCTAAATCTGTAATACTCGATTTGGATCCTCATGCTTTAGGAAGAGAATTTTGTTCCTGATAGTTCAAATCTCATTCCTGGGTCAATTCCTGGAAAGAAATTGGAAGTGGGTAATTGCAGGACTAGAAAAGAGTGAAGTGTCACCTATCCTTCCTATTCAAATTTGGGTGATTTCAACCCCATCTTGTTCCACGGAGAAAGCAGGTTCTGTTTCAGAATAGAACAGAGAAATGCATCGAGGGCTTCAACATTTAACAAATGTTGTCTTTAATGAAAAAAAGATGGTGAGTTTCCCCAAGGCTTATTTGTCTGGCTCTGTCCCACTTGCTATGTTATGTCAGCTGCAGGTATATATATATATATCTTTTTGAAGGAGGTAGCTATGTATTTTGAAGGGTAAATATTTAAAAAAGAAAAATGCTTTAGGAAGTCCAAATTTGAATAGGAAGGGTAGGTCGCTGTTCACTCTTTTCCTAAAGCTTTTTTTTTTTAACCAAACAGATGCAGAAAAACTTATTGAATTATTTAAAATTATTTAAAATAAAACAATAAAAAATGCATACTTACCCGCAGACCCCACCCCACAAAATGTAGAGTTCTATGTAAAGCATTATACAAAATATTATACAAAACATTATACAAAATATCACCAGTTGTATCATGTTCTGATTGTCTGGATTATACCGGGTTTTAAAAAGGGGTTTTACTACGATTCTTGTTAAGTGGGTCAGTTGAAACTATTAAACAGATTCATAAACTATGTTGTTGTTTTTTACTGAGACGATGTCCATTCGACTGTCAAAATTATAAGAGTCCAAACAACATAGTCACATAGCAGTTTTATTATGCTATACTATGGTCCCCAGTCATCTTCACCAGAGGCCCGGAGTATGACAACAATAACTTAGTCCACATAAGCTTATGCCGTTAAAAAAGGTGTTAAATTATTCAGGTGCCACAAAACGTGGCTGTTTTTGTTGCTACCAATTAGCGTAGCCATGCCTCCAAAATTATAAATTCAAGACCGTCCCTGTCAATCAGTTTGGCAGTACACAGATAAAGGATTAGTTGGAAAGCTTCCAAAAAGGGGTGGATCTGGTGTGCTTCATAGAAAGCTTGGTTTTCCAACTTAAAGGGGAACAGTGAATCAATAAGAACCAGAACTGATGCACTGGGAGAAAAGGAAAAGGAAGACATGATGGAGGATTACCCAGGCTCAGTACTCATTCTTAGCTTCATAAGCCATGAACAATTGAATCCTGCATGCTTCCTTCATTAGAATCATGTAGACTAACTAATAAAAAAAGATCAAGGATTAATAGAGCCCAGCTTTTATTTTAATGGCTGCTGATCCAGTTGGCAAAAGTCCAGAAAATAAATGATTGACAAATTTATTATTGGAATCAGAAATAATCTCATGTTTTAATAGCAGTAATATATTTAAGTACATACAAAATGAAATTGAGGAAAGGGACACAGAAGAAAATAGATAGGAAGATATCAAATTCTGACTTACAGTATGCACAGTTGATTTTTTTTTAATGATAAGGTTATGCTGCCGAACTTCTTGAATTGAAGATCAAGCATCAGTATTGGGAGAGAGGTACACTACAGGTAATCCTCGACTTAAAACCATTCATTTAGTGACTGTTTGAAGTTACAATGGCACAATGACTGTTTTGCACACTTACGACCGTTGCAGCATCTCCATGGTCACACAATCAAAATTTGTACACTTGACAACTGGCCTGTATTTATGACGGTTGCAGTGTCTCAGGGTCACGTGATCACCTCTTGCGACCTTCTGACAAAGTCAATGGGGAAGTCAGATTCCTTTAACAACCGTGTTACTAGCTGAACAACTGCAGTGATACACTTAAAAACTGTGGCAAGAAAGGTCGTAAAATGGGGCAAAACTCACTTAACAACAATCTTGCTTAAGAACAGAAATTTTGGGCTCAGTTGTGGTCATAAGATGAGGAAAACCTCTGTTAGCTAGAAACAGCAGCCCTTGAAATGGGCGGTGATGATATGAATTATAAGACCAAGGAAGAATGCCCAGTACTTGCAAATATTCAGGGACAGGAGCTAAAGTAAGCCGTTGTTCCTAAAATGCTAACATTTTCGACTATCTTGTTTCTCGCACCACACAAGATATTAATAAAACTGTATATTGTCAATACAAATTCTCAATAGGAATGTGGGTTTAATACCGTACAGTTGGCGTTTCTCCACATTCCGCTGGAGCAACTTCCCTGCCATCTGAGCAGGTTTTTTGCTAAATGCCACTGAAGTGGCTTCACTTCAAAACAACACTTGAGAAGAAGGTTTTTATTTTGTTTTGGAAGGGCTTTATCTCCCCCCACTTTCTTTTCTTTCTTTCTTTCTTTTTTTTTTTTGGTAAATGTCAATATTCTGCATCAGACATCCTTTCGATGGGAAAAGTTCAATATTTGGCTGTTGAACCCATGAATGAGTACTGTGCTTCTTAGGCCAGGACAAACTTTTTCCACAGGAGCACATGCTTGCCTGTTATTTCAAGTTCTTTGAAAAGTATTCGAAAACAACAAACTCCCATATGCCACTCAACTTGGTACATGTTGTTTGGAAGCCAGTTCATATTTTCTGAATTAAGGATGATTTGAATCCTAGAGGGAAGAGCACTTTTAATCACACTTCTCAGCTCCATTATGTTTCAGAATATTTTGCAGTGCAAATGAAGTAATAATGAACCTGGAACAATACTAATACTTGAGGAAAAAAATGATAAACAATGAGGATTTTTATCTCGCTTCTTGAAGAGATTTGGTCTTAATTAGGTTTTGTTAGACAGACTTACCAAAGCTACCCTTTTGGATTTGGTCACAACTATTTTAGTTAATTTCTGTTCTGTCGAGAGAAGTATAGACAAATCTAAGAATAATTTATATTTCAGAATGTTTCATTTTCTGGC